>JAHZNA010000441.1:0-58697 GCA_027743935.1 Sinodicranocentrus sp. ZH6 | reverse complement strand
CGTTTTGAAACACAAAACAGCCATTTTAAACACGCTTTAATCGTTCTTACGTCTTGTAACAAAAAGTTGAAACACACGTATATGTAAAAAAGCCCTCAAGAGCGTGGAGGGTGGTGCACGATGAGAACAATATATTACATCATATATTGCCGAACATTACATTACATTTTATATTAGATTGCATTACAACACATTTTCTGTGAAATGTTTCACGCTCTCTCCTCGCTACCACCACCACACCACCACCAAGCAAGCCCAGAAACATAACCCAATATCTCACACATTCCACAAGACGCACACATGCATCTCAGAGAAAACGTTATACAGCCTCAAAGCAACCACGAAGCAAGGGAAGAAATAAGTCTTACATTCACAATAAGCTAATATGAGACGGGAGAAAAATATGCTTTCATCCAAATTCCAAGCTTGCTTCCTTCCTTTATTTGCTCCAAGGACTAAATTACAGATTGCCAGAAGCACAGGGACAGTAAAGCAATATAAGGCGTGAGAAATGAGTTCATTTTTCCTGGCACAAGTTTCACATTGTGATTGAGAGCCACACACCCCGCCTGCCTTTTCTCACATCTTGGCAATTCAAAAGCTGAAAGCATTATTGCGTGCTATACCCACATACATGTATATAATAACTTGCACTTTACATATCAGAAATTTTATTCTTTTCCAAGTCATACAAAAAAGCACGTGATGGGATGTGTGTGTGGTGGTATTCAAATTTTTTGCACAGATAAGAAATAACACAAGGGGAGAAAACGAAAAAGAAGGAGACAAAAAAATTATTGTGAAGAGTTCGGGGAAAATTGTTCCGTAAGCAGAGACTATATAATGTATTGTATCAGAGAGGGAGTGGAGTCATGGAGGAGGAGGAGGGAAAGTAGTTTTGCTTCTGGCTTCTGGAAAAACTCATGTAAAATATGCATATTATATCCCTGACAATGAGATTTTCCGTACCAGCACATTTTCATATAAATTGGCTTGTTATTCATAAGTGCGCTTTGTGCCTTGTTCCACACGCGTTATGAGTTCAATGCATAGTGAACGTTTACATGCATGATAAACTAGAATTTCTCTACTTTCCACTCAAGACCGTATCCTGAAGGGAAGTGCTCTTCATATTGCTTCCACTCTGTTCAATAAACAAAGCCAAGAGGATTACTCCATCCACTTTTCTCGATCTACTCACTCCAACACTTGCTTCCAAAATGTATTATACAAAATGGGCTTTAATACAAAGACAAAATTGGTTTTTGGCTTTTTCCTCCCTCTTATGAGTATGATGTCTGCGTGTCAGCTTGGTGTAAGAGGCTATTACTGGTATTGGTAAAGTTTTCAGAGAAAATTCATAAATTGCCGGATATACATATTTCTTCAAGAAACATTTAGATTGAGAGATTATTCTCTATCGGGAATTTTCCCGGTGGAATGCGTGCATTCTTAAGAGTACAAGGCGGGTGTCATTGTTGATAAAAGTGAGAGTACAGATGTAATATAATTGTTACATGCATAGTGGATCGTAGAATGGATTAATTGTAGGTTAGCGCTTAACAGTACAATTGTAAAACTTCAAAGCAATAGGTACGCGTTACCATCTTGAAAAATTGGATTTGTGAACATATCAATCTACAAAGCTACAGTTTGATCACTCCAAACAAAGTGTAAAAATCGTGTCATTTTTAGATCCTCAATACTTTATTCACCATTTCACCGCAATTATGTAGCTCGAATGGTCAATCTGGTTTGATGCACATCTTTGGTTTGTTCCATGTTATTATTATCAGAACTGAACTTTTCCGAGCATGAATAGCATATTTTAAACATCAGCAGTTAGGAAGTTTGACGTTCTTATCGAAATAATTTAAGCCTATATAATCCCTTGTATCTACAGATCTTATCGTTTTGATTGGGAATTGTTTATGACTGGATGCAAGTCGCAATGAGTTAGTCGAAGCAGTATAAATGTAATTAGTAATTTCAGTAATTTGTGTATTGTTGCATGCATACAAGAAAAATACATCATGAGTGCCAGTCAAAATACAATCATATTCTAGTATTTATTAAAAGCATGCCGTATGTTTGCAACTATTTCAAAATGAGAGTAAGCTAAGGCAAACGGTTCCTTATTAAGGCATAGGAGGTGGCAGTGAATTCCAACCCAGTTATAAATATTTCAAGGTGTTTGCGCGGTATCATTACATAACATTACAAGGAATCACGGTACAACGACAAAGGTTCATCTCAAAGTTCCAAGCCTTTTCTACAGTTTTTATCTTTTAAAAAAGAGCTGGTTTCCTGTCCACGACAAAAAAGAGTTGGATGAGACGAGACGCAAAAAATTCTTTTTGTCAGCACCAAAAAGAAAGGACTTGTTTGTATTTTTCTAATCTGTAACACAAGGTGCACCTTATAACTATCACAGTAGTGTGCATCTTGTAGATTGGAGTTGTGTGTAGAAAAGGGATCGCATCCACTGTGGGAAATGAGCATGATGATGAGAGCTGTAAAGTTGCGTTGTTGTAAATCAGCCTTTTCCACTGCTCCTCTACCTCTGCTCTCCTGCTATCAAAATTTTAACTTCTTTCAGACACACGTTCACACAATCTTACAAAATACCTTGCGTATATGCATGTATACCTTAAAGTGAGCTCGGCTTTAGCAACCCTTTTCCTTTCATCTTTTATAACTCTTTTGAGCCTATACACCAACCTCAACGTCGGTCTGGTGTAATATACTTTACTGGTGGTGTATGCTCATGGTATACAAAAGTGAGGTAATAAATCATTCAGAAACTGTTTTCGTATTCTGTCTCTGTCTTATGTCTTCTCAAGTCCTGAGAGTTGTCACGGACTTGAGTTATTTATTTTGATTTTTTCTTCTTCAAGGAACACACCAGAGCGATAAGTTTAGCAGAGGAAAGGAGTTGAAAGGGGTTACGTGAGTAGAGCAAGAGTTGTGTGTAGTGGTGGGATGGATGTTACAATGAATTTTTTAACAAGTGAAAAAATACAATTTAGTCAGTTACATTTCCTTCAGGAGGGTACATATTTCAACAATAAAGAACGGGATCTTTTTGTGGTATTTTAGAAAAAGAAGACAAGAATACCAAAAAAAAAGTCCAGATTCACGACGATTTTTGAAACAATATAGTTTTGCCGACTTTCATCAGACTCTTTTCCCTCTTGTGAAACCTCTGCTCTAAAAAATGGCCATTTATTCATAAAATCTAAAAGTGCATTTGCCTGTGGTTTTTTCCACCTGGCGACAAGCTGCAAAGTACTTCACTCCACCCTATCACAAGGAGAAGGAGGAGCACTCTAGGTACTTTTTGCAAAGTAGTCTCACCACTCCACTTCCTTCCGAGTCCATATGTCCCCTAGTCGTCATTTTCCCGAAACTAGTATGATAATGTTAATAACAGTAATAGCCCTCTCCAGACCCGGCTGGATATTATACTGACTACTAAAGCAAGAGAGAGAGGTAAAGTGGCAAGACACATTAAAAGTGCGAGAGGAGGATGGAGGATCTTCAGAGTTTACTTATTGTCATCAACTTTTCCTTGTTATAAAAGCCAGCAATGTTGATGGGATGGTGGCGTGGTGGAATGGAATGGCATCTCAAGTCATTTCATCTAATGTCTCCTTATGCGATACAAAAAGTGAGATAGGATGACCCTCCCGGTTTCCCAACAAGATGATGGTGGTGACGGTGACAACGAGGATGATGATGACGATCACTATAACTCGCATAGTTTTCTCAGCTATGGCAGCTGCATGCATGAGGAAGAGAGAGAGAGAGAAGACAGCAATGTCATTTTCCAACAGTGTCACTAACGACATGCTATTCAAAGATTGCCAAAGTTTTTCGTTTCAACTTTTACGAAGCAACCAACAAGAATGTACATTATGTAACATGCTTTTCCACACAATACTAATATGTACATATATATCTCTACTTATATCTGTGTAGATTCTTTTGGTGAAAACGTAGGTGGTGTGCTATTTCTCCAAAAACATTCAGTATTATATATCAAGAAAAAATGTCGTCTCTCTCTCCTTCATCTCCCTTTGAAACTGCTTCACAGTCTTATAAGATGAGTACATGTCTCAAGAAATTATTTCGTATATACAGCAAGCACATTATTATTATTACACAAGAAAATGGCCTTTTCTTGACCATGCCATTGGTGTCTGTGGAGAAGAGTAAGGCACTGAAAATAGTTTTTTCTACTCCTTTCCACTACTCCCTCTCCACTGCAGTGTTACGGTAATGTGATTCAGAAAATTCCACAGTGTTACTCCACTCATCTTTCCTCCAAATGTTCTCAATGGGAACATCATCGAAGTTTTTTTTGGTACCAAGCACGGAAAATTCGTAGTAGGAAAAGATAGGAAAGCCCTTGGTTAAATTCCTTCAGTAAGGAAAAAAATGTCTGGGAAAAAGCGAAAGTAGTCGTGCTAGATGTAATAGTAATGGTAATAATACTCGTACTTCACTACCAGCACTAGGCCATAACGAGCTTTGCAGTTTCATGTTTCATCCGGCAGAAGATGTATTTTTTCTTCCGAGGACGGTTCCCTTTTCTCTCATGTGCATGAGATGGGATGGCATTGGTGGTGAAACGTGGAAAATGCCATCATGACCGTCCTGAAAATCGCTCTTCCCTCTCTGGACAACTGAACATATGTACATTTTTATACAATGTGCTTTGGAAAATGACAGCCCTGAGACAAAACGAGCTTTAGGGAATTTTTTTTCGCGTTTCTTCTTTCCTCCCTTGTACCTATGTGAATTCAGAGAGGATGGCGAAGAAACAGAGCAATGTCTTCTAAACTGTTATTGCAATGGATTTGAGTAAGATTTTTTCCTCCTTTGAAACATATTACAATGCTAGGAATATATATAGAATAGTCTTTTTATATGTTTTGAGATATAACACAAGATTCATTGTGCATATCACTCACTGTGCGTTGGAGAATAAGTAGCTTGTGTGTTTCTATGCTTGGGTGAGTCTTCCTCTATTTCCAGAGACATGACACCATTCGGGAAAACGGCAATGGAAATGTTTTGCCAAAATTGCCTACATATTCCTGGCCATTTTTTCTTATGAGCTTCCCCAATCCTTCCCCTTGGACTCATTTTCCCCAGTTGTAAGAAGACTTTCAGACAACAGCTAATGTCACGTATGCTCTAAAATGTAATGCAGCAAAGGGTACCCAGCTCTAGCTCGACTGAAAAAAGGAGAAAAAATAGGCGAAAATGAAACAGACATTTTTTTCTTCACAAAAATATACCTGACAAATGGTTGCGAAAAGGAAGTATTAAAAAACTTATACAGAGTAGAACAAACGATATTTTTTCATGCCCAAGTTGTGCTGCTCACACATCCAGCTTCGTAAAAATGTGTGCAGCTCTAGAGCGACATCTTTGAAAGCTACTGTGAACCCCAGTTCCAGTCTCATTTTACAAAGTGTAGTTGTTCCTTAAAACTTTTTTAGGCAGCGCTGCAATACGGGTGGATACTAGGGTCGAAAAAACAACAAAGTATCCATATAAGATTAAAGTTGTTCTGTGTGCCTTATGAAATGGGGGGCGCGGGGCGCATGGTGCATATGTAAAAAACAAGCAACATTTGTCATTTCATAAAAGGAGATATTCCTTTATGCTGCAAAGGAACATTTCACACAGTATCTCTGCGTTCTTTGAAAGCTACTGTGAACCCCAGTTCCAGTCTCATTTTACAAAGTGTAGTTGTTCCTTAAAACTTTTTTAGGCAGCGCTGCAATACGTGTGGGTACTAGGGTCGAAAAAACAACAAAGTATCCATATAAGATTAAAGTTGTCCTATGTGTCTTATGAAATGGGGACGCATGATGCATATGTAAAAAACAAGCAACATTTGTCATTTCATAAAAGGAGATATTCCTTTATGCTGCAAAGGAACATTTCACACAGTATCTCTGCGCCAACTCCACTTGGTCAGACATTCTACGTATGGGATGAACATGCTCACTTATCCTCATCCAGATTCTCACAGTTTCATCCACTACAACGAGAGATGCTCAAAAGTTGTTTGCGACTGGTTATCCTTGTGAAGGGAGAACTGGTCTGCCCTCTTCCCTGAGTCGGTTGCACTTTTGTGGCTCTTCCTACGAACATTGTTTTGTCCATCTGCAGTTAGGAGGAGGTTGTAGAGAGGATTTCTCAAGTCGCGTTGGTGTGCACAATAAACAGGACTAGCTAATAGAGTACAATCTTACAAGCTCAACAACTGGATAGGTTAAAGTGTTGCAGCAAATGATTTCTAAGCTGGCTCTGATGTTCTCATGAAGCTTCATCCTGTATGCAGAGGCTCATGGCTCACCCACTCACAAATACAATTAAAAGTGAAGAGTGCATTCTGATTTATTGGTGAATTTAAATTGAAATTGCTAATTAATAAATTTTACTAGCGAAGTGTTAACTTGGCTGAGAAAAAGGTTTAGGATGTGCATGAATTTAAAACAAAAAATTCTTAGGAATGAGATAAAGTGAAAATGTAATTTCCTGTGTGGGAATTTTAAAAAGGGGAAATCCTATTTGAGCGCCTGTTTAGTAATTCCATTCACACTTTGAATTAAATTCCATTTAACTGGATTACAATTAGTGGAAAAGGCTAACTTACGTTATATCATCAGTTCAAATGAATGTAATGGATGGGGTAAGAGAATGTATAGGATTTTTTTTTCATGTACACTTTTTTTTATCAACAACATTTCCTACATGAACCATTTCCCAAGCGTGAAAAGCGCACAAGAAGCAGATCTCTCGTTGAAACAGAAGAAACTTTACATGTTGGCTTTACCCTCGAGGTATGTCATGAGAAAAACTGGTTTTAAAAAGAATGGAGCAAGTGATAGCCATTATCATATCATAATACTTAAAAAGAAGTAATGGACTGTACAGACTGAAACCCTACTGGTAATCGAGTAGCTTCTATTAGATGAGATTTTTCCATTTTACTTGGGTTGGGTCTTTGCCACACAGTCATTATCAAAATTTAAAATGCAATTCTCCTGATTTAGAGAGCTTACTTGTGTCGGAATTACGACTTGAATTTACATGCAGTAAATCTATTAAGGATCACAAGTTTTTTTATGTAAAGGCAAATATCTGAAGTTGAGAGTTTTGTAGATATTTTGAATATAATGGGTTTGGTTTGCTGCTAGCTAGACTTACTAAGGAAGATTGGATTTTAAAAAAATTACCTCATCTAGTTCGAAAAGCAAGAAACTATCAAAGATAACAGGACTTTAGCTAAGGTGTAATTAATGCAGTATTTTAAGTAAAAAATTAGCATTTAGCATGTTTGCAAGCATAAAGGAAAAAATTCAAAAATGAATTGCATTATGTACAACATAACTAAAATCAGACAATAAACTTATGAGCATTTGTACTAAAACGTCAATATTGAAAATATATTAATTTTGAAAAGTCAAGTTCTGTAGAGATACGTCTGGAACTTGGTTTCTCATTTACAGATTTGGTAATGGAATGTTATGTTATGTTATGTTATGTCACCTGAAAATATTTTAAGGGCTCCATCCAATCTGCTAATTACAATTAGAAATCTAGAAGTAAAACACCTTTCGCTTGATCAGTAGGAAGGACCATTTCTAAATGATTACTGGAGCTCATTTTGAGTTTGCACGTATATAGCCCATAATTTCGATTCTCATAATGTTATGCAGTAATATAATGTATACAAAATGAGAATGGCCTTTCAGCGAGACATTACGTTTCGTGTCGCTAAAGAGCTGTATTACAATTTATTAATCCCTAAAATTAATTACCCACCATATCACCACTAACTTATCATGTGTGTGCACTCCGGAAGCATGAAATGGACATGTATGCTGAATTTTCAATAATTTGTACAATTGAACTAACTTGACAGGATAAATATCCCCGGGTAAATTTTAGTTCTCTCACAGAGAAAGAAGTAAATTACAACGAAAATGTTTTCTTCTTCTTTGTTTCTTTGTTTTGTTAGTAATATATTGTCTCGATTTTGTCTTTTTCACTATTTAATGGTGCAAACTTGATTTAAACGAATATTTAAATAGTTTGCTTTAAAGCTTTAAATTAGTTTACTAGCAGCCCAGTATGATTTAGCTTGCTGGCTACCAAAACTCTTTAGATTTCCACCTTCAGATCAAACACATTTTCCTTTGTACTTTTTTTACGTATAAAACATGGAAAAACGAAAATGGTAATTTGCATTAATTAAAATAGCATCCCACTCCTGCGTTTTTGACGCATCTAACTCACAAAAAAACACGGAATGTTGAACAATTTTCATAAAATTTTATTATTTAAAATCCCCTGTACATAAGAAAACTCTTGCCATCAAATCTTCAAGTGAAAATCTTCAACAAAGTGGATAAAAACAAAATAGGGATAATTATTGTCCATTTGTCCTTTGAAATGAAATGCCTGGGCCCTCCTGTGTAAATCTGCATTAGAAAATCAAGCTCGGACGAATTTAATTCAAGATTTAATATATGAAGCTGTACCTGACAAGCCTTTCTACTACTCTTAATGTATTCCTCCGTTGGGATCATATCATAAGTTTTCAGCCAAGCCCATGTGAAGGCTACAGAAAGATAAAGCACAGAGATATGAGCTTTCATAAATCTTGCTGACTAGAAATCACTCAACTTCTTCTCATGCATATTCAGTGGATTTCTTTCCAAGAACGTGTAAAAAATACTTTTACTTCGCCCCTATTTATAGTGACACATGATTAAAATATTGGACTTTGTGAATGATTACATTCATTAATTGAACACGTTAACAAAATATGAGTTAGCCAAAGTTCCCGTCACCTCACTATAATCGTAATCCTGAGTTGACTTGACCTTAGGTTCTTCCAACTAACGTCACTTTTTATCAGTGACTAATTTCGAAATATTATAAATCATGATTTTCTAACTCAAATAAAGAAAATTGTCATTAAATACAGAGGAATCAAGCTCTTGAACTTTTTTTTTCAATTTTCAATGGAATCTCTCTTGTTTAAACATTTCCATTAGTCGTGGACAGAGCATTAGAGGGAACAATGAACTATTATCACTGAAAAAAGGACACGCATAGATAGTCTATATCATTCACACTATTTGCTCGTTGTTTTAAAAGTATTTTGCACTTTCAGTAGCCATTATGATTAAAGACTGACCATCATATAAATAAATACGTATTCAGACTAAAACTATATGAAAGTAATTCTCAGGTCAAAAAACCAAGAGCACAAGAATTTTTTTTGGATAAATAGTTTTTTTTGCCAATTAACGTTCCTCTTTGATTCATCCGGCAACTCTAGGTGAAAAAGTTCACTTGTCATCATAATTTAAATCCAATGTCCTCTCTGTAATCGTACAACCATGTTTTAAATGAATGTCAGAAGTTTTTTCTTCTTCCAAAAAGTTTTCAACTGCATGTACCTTGCTGGCATCTGTAATATCGTATTTTACGCATGACGTGCCTGTCAGCTTAATGTCAAGAAAGAAGTATTTGTCCCCGAGTGGACTCTCTCACTTGTAATTCTTATGGGTAAATTATGCAAATCAAATTTTCCTGTTCTTTTAGCAGAAATTTTGTAGGCCGATTTTCTTCAGGGCGGTTGACTTGATGTAACTCCCATGTTTGTAGAAAAAGGTATGGCTGTGAGAGATAAGCTTAAGTTTAGCTGAATTGTAGCCTTTTGAGAATTTTCAATCAGCCACTTTATTCAACATTGAACAAAAAGGATTGAAACCACGTAATTCATTGCAGATTGCGAAGGTGACTTTTGGGAAGCTTATAATGACCGGTCAAGTAATTAAGATAGGAATAGGAATTTTTGCAGATTCGAAACTGTCGTGATGTGGTAGACGCCACGGTTTTGGTGTTGACGTGTGAAGAAATATTTTTTTTAGTGAAAATGATGCTAGAGTAAAGTTCGAAATATACCGGAAAGAGGAAGGATACAAAATTGACTGTGCCTTTTTCATATACGTAATGCAACGGTAATATTGATTTCTCTTCTTCCACTGCTATCCCCTTCCAAAAGATAAACAAGAAGGTCTAATTGAATCCGAAAAATGTAATCCCCACGGATTACTTTGTTATCCTAATGGAGAAGCATCATGCAGTCTGAAAATGATAGCGAAAGTAAAGAAGAAAATCCCCCAACCTTTTGTACACATTCGATAGTTGAAGAAATAACCAAGTAAATACATGTACGGCTTATTTTGTTCACTGGTTGTGGTAAAGCTTTCACGTGATTAGGCATCCCCAGATAATGCAAGCAAACATTTACCAAACTTTTCCATTTGTCGTGAGCAAACAGAAAGTGCAATTTCTCTGTCTCCTCACAATTAAGGGAAACGGTGACGGCTTTACAGGGATGAAATGAGAAAGTCGGGACGGAAATGTGGTAAAATGTCACATGCAGCAGAATATTGTTGGTGAAAACATGTTGTACGTTAGAAGGCTTTCCTTGTTCTTTGTTTTTTTCTTCTTCCCACACACAACATGGAATTAGGCTCAAAATGAATGACTGACGACTATCTTACAAAGATTGTACGTGTGTAGTCTGTTTACTTTGCAGGTGTCAGGTGCATAAAGGATAGACATTTCAAACTATTATATGGAAAATGGAACTTATGCTTCAAATCATGATTCTTTAGAGAAAATGCCGTTAGTTTAACCCCTTAATCAGCCATTAATATGAAAACTGTAACATCGTATTGGAGACCGGAACAAGTGAAAGAAGCTTACTCTACGGATCAAAATTTATCCTTTGAACCATTTTTTAACTCAGGACAATAAACACCTAAGGATACCAATATAAATACGTTCTGATATTGCGTATACTAATCAATAATCTTTAAGCTGGGGGCCTGTCATTTTTCAAATTATTTTCTTTTTGGCTTGTAAGTTTAAACTAAAATTCAATACAAATTTCAAACTGGAACTGTGCATTATGCATATTACTGAATTCTTTCTGATGCCGATTCTTTTATTTCTGTCTTGAGCAGTATGAACACTATGATGCTATACAGTACAGAACAGCTCACCTAAGTACTTGAGTGTACTACTTGCGCCAGCATTGTCTATTCTGTCAACTACTTGATTATAGCCTTTGTATTCCATCTCCATACATGTAAACTCTGTTGGCTAACGGAGGAGAAAGTCTTATGCACTGTAATGTCTGACTGAACTTGGTCGACTTCCCACAGAGCTCGCTTTTGTCTTTCGAGATGAAACACGATACGATAAAGTAAAACTGAATTCATCCCTCCTTCATCTCGTGATCCCATTCCAACTAGGAAGAGCTGGCTAGAATTTGTGAAGTACAATGCGAAACAAAATAGCACGTAGATGCTAAAGAAGTAAATGCTAAATAATGAGGGTGACGGTATTAGTTAAAACTATGCCAAAGCTTTAATTATCTAGAGCAGAAAACACTACTGGATATTATTTCAATCTAAATTTCTGCTGTGTAAGAACTAATTGTCCATCTGTAAATAGCTATGCTTTGCAGTTTGACATGAAGATTCTCAGCATATGATTTGCAATACATTGCACAGCATCTTAAAGATCTCAAATTATTTTTGCTAATGACTTCCATAAACATTTTGAAGCGTTTTACCAGAAATTTATAATTATCTTGCATTAATCTTAATTAAAAAATTGTCATCCTTGGGAAGAGTTATAAGCTCGGTTATGCGCTGTTCAATGGTCAAGACAGTAATAATAAGAATTATTTTTCAAAAACCCACAATAAAAAATATTTCAGTTCAGAAACAGAGCAAAACTTATGACTAAATTGCTTTACAAAGCTGCGGGTTTGCAGATTGAACTTTTTTCCGTAAACGTAAAAATGTTCGAAGATACAAGATACAAGAACATACAAGATAGAATATTTTGCTTACAAACCAGTAGAATATGCAACACACAATGTGAGCAACCTAAAAGGTCCAGCCAACCAGTTAACATTTTAAAGAATAGATTACACATAATAATGCTAACAGGATGGAAGCAAAATGTTATGTAGTCAATACACAAGAAAAAACTTGTGTGTGAGAGTATCTTTTTGTCCCGTCTGAATTGATACAGCCAACGGATGGAAGAGAAGTAATGCTTGTAAGAATGTCTGCCTCTCTGATTCCGTAGCAGCCAGTCACTCAACATTTTTTGTATATATTGCCTTAGGCATAAAAATTTCGTCTTTGCTGTTCAGACCGGACTTCACATTATTGAGCACACATCTTAGAGAAACACACAAATGTTCGACACACAAATGCTCATTTTACGTACATTATTATTACAGTTGTTTTAAATTTCTGCAATATGACTAAGCTACTTCATCTGTCAGGTTAGGCATACTTTTTTAAAAACTATAAATAATTTAGTAGAAAACCAAAATATTACATGTAAATGCCTAATCGAATTCATTTTGATAGCTCATTCTTCACATAATAATTTGCACTAAAATCTTATCATTACACCATCTCGTCCTTATAAATAATTATCGTCATCATTACTCCCCTCTTTATTTTAACATTTTAGCGTTCTCTTAATGTGCAATTCACTCCATTCAAAAGCATCATAAACCATGAGGCGATACTGAAAACAATAATTCTACTTTTAAAAAATCTTTATTTTTGTTTTTATGAATATTATAAATTCTCAAAACTCACCTCATAAACAAGCTAACCCTAGGTTAAAGAACAGCCTATAAAATCCATTTTATATACTTTTCACTCTCTTCCATTTGCCTACCTGAAGAAACTGGTCTGTAGCTGTGAATGAATGGCAAAGGGTGAGAGAGAGAGAGAGAGGAGCACTTTTTGTGTACAAAGAGGGCATAAAATTATTATGATTATTACTATTATTGGGGCAATGAAAAATCATAAAAATGTTTATAGCCGTGGTGGAAGTAATAGTAGAAGATGGAGGAGCGAGTTTATAATATGCAAATATACAACCTCTCAAACTCAACATATACAAGCAAACATGGATAAGAAAGAGTGCTATTATACTTTCCAGTAGCTGCGACTTTATCAAGTTTTGGATGTAATTTATAAAGTGAACTACTTTATTGCACTTGCGGCTAATAGTGTTACACCAACTTTGATGAGGATCCTTGTCATGATCATCATCAATTAAAAAAGTTTAGGTTTGGCTAGCGTAAATACCACCACCAGCAGTACTACTCAAGTTAAGCACTGTAGCTTTTACAAACAAATGTACGGCTCGTGTCAGCCAGAAATATGATGTTTTTCATTCATTGTTGAGGACAATGAAAGGAATGAATGAGGATGGAATGAAACTGCGGTTGATGAACTTTCAACCAGAAAATACCAATTAAATTATTGATAGAATAGATTTTACCATTCATAAAAAATAACAGGCAATTTCATTACGGATTTTATAAATGAAGTTACAAAATACATTTGAACATTTTATACTTGTAAAGTACCATTTTGTTAGAGCTGACGACGCAGATATGGATTACAAGACGACTGAAAAATTGTCAATTCTAGTTCAATGATTAGTACCAATAAGTTCTCCCAAAAATGTGAGCTCCAATGTAGACCATTGCATTGTCCTTGAAATTTGCTATTGTGAAGCAGAAAATAACCCATATTTAAAAAATACATATGGTGTAACTATTTTAGTATGGATTTATGTCAGGAAGTGATTTAAATTGCAAATTCGTCCTATGCATGAGTCTACGTCAACTCAATTATGTACCCTGTGGTATGCTCTATGAAACATCAAGTAGTGCACTAGTGCGAAATTTACAGTTGGAAATACCAATAAAACCCAGCTGTTTTGTTTATACAACTAGCTTGTGTAGATGAGCTAAACAGTGAAAAATGTTGGACAAGAAATGCCCACTTTTATAGCTTAATTTTCTCGGGAAATTACATTTGAGCTTGTTATCCATATCTGAATGATGTGACGCAATATATATGCATTCAGAAATAGATGCCACACGTTCAAGCCCCACATCGAGTCAGACAGTCTTCGGCTTCTTCCTTTATCGGCTTTTGCTTTTATGTGCTTTCTTGAAATTTTTAGAGCACACACACATGCCGCACTAATATCACTCATTATGATTGTACTTGAGTACAATTGAAGACATGCATAAGTTCTGACGTGTTGATTTATGAATCATTGTTTTTAGCCTAGATGGTTTTAATGTTATCTTCCCCGTGATAAAAAGATTGGCTATCGGCTGAGTAAGAAAAATGTGCATTTTAAAGGTTGAAAGATTGTGCATGATCAATTTCCATTGGATTCCACTTTAGACACTCATTGACCACTAAATGGGGTTATTCCAACTATTCTTATTTTTGGCTTGGATATACACACAGTGATGAAGTTTATTACTTGACTTGTGCTCAAAGGTCGTGTTTACAGTGCACAAAAAAGTGTGATAAATGTAAATAAGCAAAAGTGCTCCTTTCAAAAGGAAGGTTTTAAGTGGATTTCATTGCTCTTTATCAATTCCTAATCTTTCTAGCTGCATGTGTGTGAGCATCAAGGGAATGCAATGTACAGTCGTTTCTGTTTTCTTGTAAGTTTGAAGAAGAAAAGAAGGCAAGTTGCAACATGTTGAATAGCTCTATGGCACGGCTTAAATTTTGAACACTAGCTTGTAGCATAGATAGGAATGGTGATGTGCAAGATGCACATATATATCATTGCAATCCTTGATACTTCACAATTTTCCAATGACTTCTTCTAAGTTAACAACGTTAGTTTTGTAGCTAATAATTTACAATTTAATGGAATGTTGATTGAGGATGTTACAAGTTACAACCGTTTAGCAACGCACATACAGTTTCTAATAAATACTCTGTTCCTATCATCTCATTATTAAATATATCTACAGGGTCATTAATTGCAAAACACAGTAGCCGTGTGATATTTGCTGTACTCTTAATTAATGAAGGATAGATTACAGTATAAAATTTATCGATTAGGATCGTTAAAATCTCATTCGAAAATAGCTGAACAATTATATGAGAAATTTATTTTTTACACCAAGTAGGCAACTAGATCAAGCAAATCTGTGCTTTGGCAAATATACAGAAAAAAAAGAATTTGATGAAATTCTCAGTAAATTCTGAGCACCAAAACTATACTCTGGTGTTAGGTCGGATGGTAGCCGTATTTTTTGAAAAATGAGAAAATAGAAATCCTCCAAATACACGACTAGTATTACCATTGTTGCTTTTCATCATGCTAAAATATGAACATGATTCGTCATGGAATATGAATTTTTAATCATCCGTTGGAAAAAAGTTTTCTAAGAACTCAACTACCCAAGCTAAAAAAAAATCACTCATTCCAACAGCGAGTTTTCTCATAAAGATGAGCACTAGCGTAAAGTGTTGACGCGATTTATAAATAAGAGCATTTTAACAAGCCGGGAGAAAACTGCAAGTTTTTACATATATCATTTTTTACTTTCCACACAAATAATTCAACCAGTTTTTCCCTTCTCTGTTGTGAATAATCCATTCAGCATGCATGTCCATCTTGTACTAAAGTTGGTAATAGGGTAGTCGAAATTAGCTGTATACAAGGTGTAGTGTATCATCATCATGAATGTAAATACTTGGTGGTGCAGTAGAGCATGAAATGAATGTACAAAATGTGTAATCTACCCCTTTATAAATGATGTAGAGTAGCCTTGAATTGTCAGCTCAGGTAAGGTACTCACACACACACTCACTCGCTCTCTTTCTCACTTGCAAATACACACATAACATAAATGTACTTACAAGAAATGTGTAATACCAGAAATAATGATAAAATGTAAATTATCCCGACGAATTGAGCCTCACATGAGTAAGCGACTAAAAAGAGAATAAAAATATATAGATCTTAATGTATGCATGCTTGATGGAATTTTTTTCGTGTACCTACACCAAAAAAGTATTGCCCCGAGCTATTAATTTTTTTAAAGATGTGAGAGGATATATTTCACTATGTACTCTCTTGTTTGTACGAGATTTTTACATTGTCTAGTGCACTACATAATATTATGTATAAGGATTACTTTTACCACGAAGGTAGAAAATAATCAACAATATCACCTGCAACATACACGGTGGAATCCATATCAGGAAATTTTATATGGTTGCAATACGTTATCCACCACATTGAAAATGAGCACGACCTCATATTCACAATTCCTTCATGTATTGTATGATTGTTACATGAAAATGTAAAGGCACATTTTTGTCTTAATCCGCCCGGTCGGTTAGTCTCGGTGCTAATGCTAATCATCGGTATTACATCGTCCTCTCTCTTGTAGTCTCGTTTTTTTATCAAACTAATCATCAGCATCGAGCAGGTGAATATACATTTGTGTATTAAACGAGAGTAGAGCATTGTACCTCATCACATCACCATATTATATGATATTATTGAAGTTGTAAGAAGAAGATGAAGAAAAAATAGAGATTTTTTTGATTCGTTTTCTCTTTATCATTCCATTTCCCAACGGCACTCTTGCACAGTCTCTTGAAAAGACATGAGCAAGGAAGTCGTTGTGCTTAAAAATGTTCTTAAGAGTTTGGTTATATTATGCTTGTCCAAAATTTCTTCAAAGAGGAAGTATGTTCAGGTGTGTAATTTTTATTTAGGGTATATCCAACCTAGTTTGTAACGTAGTGAACTGGAATCATTATCAATGTCATTGTCGACACAAGTTTTTTGTCAGTTTTTGGTGAGTTGGATAATCTAAGCTGAACTTGGATTTGGAGTTCTTGGGAAGATGAAAAAAGTGAGTTTTTTGTGCCTGGATATATATGCGCCGTGGGCAATACAACGGCCAAGTTGAAGGGACTGTTAGAGGGCAAGCTGTCCTTCTTGGAATTTCGGTGGGATGTTGGCTGCATGAAAAGGTATAATATGCAGTTTGTGGATATGTGACAGAAGGTTGTGTGCATAAGAATTGTTTAGATTTTTTGTGGTTCCTGGACCAAAATCCTGAACCCTTTTCCAAGAGTGAGGAAAGTAAAAGTGAAAAAAATTAAGTCATAAAAGCCATTACTTTACGCATTAAGGGAGGTGTATATGGACAATCAAGTCATAAATATTCTTGCTCCTTTGGGATTATTATGGTGATAAGGGACAAACTGCTTCTGACTGCTAAGTAGAAAAAGGGTTTTATGAATGCTCTCATTTAAAAATTGAAAGTGACACAAGCATTCTTTTGTGGAATCTGGATTTTTCTTTTTTACGCAAAAAGGAAGAGGTTAAAAAACCTTTTGATTTTTTGCTTTGCGTAATAAATAGTAGAATATTTAGGTTATTGTCAATGCATGAAAACTGTTCAAGACACATCATAATAAGTATGAACTTGGCTGAAATTGCATTCAGGAACTTACAATGGAACACAACTTCCAACGTTCCAAGGTACATTAGGAATTGTTACTGCATATTTTTTTACAATTTTCTGGATTTGGAAGCAGCAGATGAAGTTAGTTTGTAGTTGATATTCACTACACGATATTCGCTGTCACGATGATAAAATTCAAAGCCAATTTAAAAAATGGCAAAATAAAGTGATACACTATTATGTTAGATTGAAGACATGTAACATTGGAAAATAATTACAACAGATATCATGAGTAAGATAAGGTTATTTGCATACACAATAAATGCAATCTTTGCCTTCAGAACACACACCGACACGGTATAAGTTAAGCACAATCCTGACATCACATATTGATACTTATTTCCCTAAATACAAGCTCTGCATACAGCACATCACATCCCTTTCCCTTTTCCTCTGTTCTTCTTATGTTGAAAAGGGCCTGACAAAGTGTGTGGGACGGTGTGTGCCACCATGATGCTTTGGAGAATAACTTGAAAAACACGCAAGGCATTGGGTCTACAGAAAAAAGGCGCAGCCACCACCATCCTCACTCATGACATTCCTTCTCCCGTTCTCTCCTCTCTGTGCCAACAAAAAAAGGCTCTCTTACAATATAACTTACAGAGAAGTGAGACTGCTTAGAGCAAACCATATTCACATAGTGTATCACAATGTATGCGCTTTAGGGTAGGGTATATGTTCAATAAAGTCGCCCTATTGGCTCGCTAAGGATATCGTTATACACAGCAATGTCGGAGATGCCTTCTCTCTCTCTCTTTCTCTCTGACTTCCAAACATCTTGTGAGATGATATACCATTGCATGGTGAGGAGTTAACCAGAAATAGATAGTGTGTGCATTGTATTATTCCAAGCAAAGTTTTTTTCTATCTTCATTATACCTTTTTTTAATTTGAGTAGGATCTTATGAAATTTGGAGATGATTCAATAATTTGATGTTGGCGAAAATCAAATGCCGGCAGCCGGTATTTCAATCGAAAAAAGTGAAACTTTTTGACAAGGAATGTTAAGGAGAGGATGCAATCAGATATCGCATCAATATGAAAGTATCCTTTGTGTTTTGTTTTGGGATGAAATGTTTACATAGAGCATGTTACATGCCTTTTTCGAAAAATAATTGACAATAATCGTACCAATGAACTGTAACGTAACGTCTCATTGCATTCTTATTTTCTCTCTTTAAGGGAAACTGGCTTCGCAAGGATCACGTTTTTTCACTAATAATCAATGTCCCATGTCTATATCTGCTTGTGTAAAACTGCAACTACAATTGTGGGCATTCCGTAGAGAGTCAAAAGAGGAAATTGAAAATGAAAAGCATGACTCATATTTCTTGTCATTTGTGCCGAACGAGGAAAAAGGGGACGGTTTGTAGCCACTCATGTGTCAACTTTCATTTCCGTATTTGTAAAAGTCTTCTCAGCACACTGTCGAAATTTTTTGCCTTGCATGCAAGGCAAGTTGTAGTCCGTTGCATATGATAATTTTCAAAGGTCGTTTTGACCATGTAATGTGTACACATTAGAATATAAACAGGAGAGACCTTTATCGTCAGAGCTTGAAGTTGAAAAACTAGCTTGTAACTCAGAAACGTGGCATTTTTCTCCATTTCCTTTTTTCATGTGTATTCATCGTGTATCCTTGTGAAACTTTCTATAACATTAACAGGATTAACAAAACTTGCACAGTGTGAACATGTAGCTTGAATCCGAAACGCTCAAATAAACAGTATAACTGGTCGACTAGGTTCTCCACCTCTCTGAATATTTCAAGATTTTCGGGTTTCCCCTTTCTGCTCTATATATCTATTTTCTCTCATTTGAGTCTGAATTTTACATTTCCTTCTTATATCCTATCATCCCTAGTCTGCCTCAATCCTTTTACCCCTTGCCAACTTGTGTTGTTCCCACTAGATATATTGTCGCCCAAGTTGTTTCTCTCGCTAGCTCTGGTGAATCATGATGATTCCCGGATTCTTCTTTATATATTGTCTGGAAGTGGTCCGCTCATTTCATTTATATATTTACATGTGAATACGATATATAGTTCCATATTATATATTATTGCTTGCGAGCCATGTATTGTAATGCAAGAGACAATTTGAAATGTGTGTTTTATTCAAGGCAGTATTCCCCGTTTACGAATGTTCCACAACAAAACTATCCCTATTCTCCCTTGTCTTGCTCCGTCTCCCCTTTCCTTGTCCTCTGGACTTTTTACCAACCATCTCCAAGCATTAAGTAAAAGATATATATACGCATAGTCAATGAAAATATATATGTATTTTTGGATAAAGGCAATAATAAGAGATAGAATGAGAGGGTAGAAAACAGAGAGAAAAAAAGGAGCTAGAAACAGAGCAGAATATTTTAGGGTCTCTTTCTTCCACTTAACTTGCACTTCCAAAATAAGACTATTCTCTCTCTCTCTCTCATTGCTCATATGCATTGCTGTTCTATTGAATCGTACATAACGTAACGTTAAGGATGACTTTTTGAGAGTGTATGTGCCCGGGGTAAAGTAAATATGGGAGAGAAGACGGGTGAGCAAATGGAAGAAACGGACATACAGACCGACTGCTGACTTGATTCCATTGCTGCCAAAGTGATCGTGCTTCTATACACATTTATAAGTACATAATATACAGAAAATCCTTATATATACTCTCTTTAAGCTTGTCCATGGGCATGCTGAACTCACACATTTTCTTTACTAGTAGAGAAGAAGAAAAAAACTTCTATTATTCCAGAGAAACGTTCTCTCATAGTATTCCTCTGTATCCTATACTCAAGGATCCGTGTCAGTTTTCAGTGTTACTTTCAAGGGAAACAGCTTGCACTCAACCTTTCTCGCTCTCTCCCAGAAAAAAAGCATTCGGGCAAGGATTTTCTTTCATTCTTTGCCTTTATTTCAGTTAGCAGAGGAGGATTAAATAAATGCAGTTCTCTTGCATCCGATAAAAAAGAATATCATTATACTTTGTTCAGTTTATTTGCTTTTCAAGATCATTTTTCATAAGTCACGTTCAAATCACAGACTTTTGTTTGGGTGTTGTGTAGACTTGTGCGTGTGTTTGCGGCTGGAAGGGATTTATTTAAAATGACGGGTCTGGAAAATTTCCTTGTGTAAATGAAAATGTTGAAGAAAAAAAGTCTTTTCACTTGAGTGGATTTGATTTGCGGTTTTCTTTATTTAATCTTTAGCCAATGTGAAATGGTTTTTGTGTTCCCGGATACATTTCTCTTTGTAAGGTTAAATGTTTGTTTACATTAAGGAGATTTAATGACTCTCTTTATTTGAGGAAGGCTTGCCGTCATGAAGTGTGCGTTGGCTTTGTCGGCCTTTGTTTAAACTTGTTGAGATGAGTTTGCTTAAAGAAGCCACACGTGCCTGCAAGAAAAATAAATAAAGTTAGAAAATAATACTATTGATAATATTTGTATTTTTCTTATCTGCAGAGTACACCGTCTTGATATCAAGTTGGACTAGATGATTCCGGTTGATGAGGGGATTCCACGAGTTCAAGGGCAGAAGGCGAGTGGACGTTATGAAGATGAGTTCATGATGACGGGGATGAATGATGATATAATGGTCAAGTACATAGTCAACATTCCATCTTTGTAATTCCATCTCCATTCCGGAAGTTCAAGGTTTTGAATCAAGGAGTCTTCTAAACCATCCCAACCGCTGGCTCAGAAATGATGATGTTAACTATAAAGATCCGAATTAGTTTCTTTCGGGAAGAGTCTCTACAATTTGCACAAAGAATGGTAAGGTGTAAGTAAAATGTCGACGAAAGTATTTAAATATAAAGTATTTTTGTGAGGAAGAAAAATGATTGTGACAGTAGTCAAAATAAAGACAATTAAATATTTTGTTTATGAAAACACGAGTGTGTAATTGCGGAGCTCAAAAATTTATTTGGCATTGTCCTTTGTCCTCCGTCGGACAGTCACTGTCGGCATATTTTTTATCTTTATCTTTATGCATTGATGTGACATTCGCAAGTGTCAACATTGAGAAAACAAATTCACACATGTGCCTTGTGGTACTACTGAGATTAGCATAATATATCCTATATGTATCATTAGTATCATGCATCATGACATCATCAATGTCAAACATTATTGATTCTGATCATTTGTCTGGAGCTTAAAATAAGCATAGCATGATATCTGCAAAAATGATCGGGCATAATTTATTCATCGTTATATACATCTGAACGGTATGAATCTCAAAATTACGTTGTCAAACATGATACATCGATGAGATGACACTTAAGACGTCTTTATCAGTATTAACTTTACGAATCACCGCAAATGACCATCTGTCCTACAGTACCCAAATTGACACATTGTACTCCTGTTTATTTTTTGCTGATACGACTTCTCAGCAGGTTTTATATTTTCATGCTCCTACCCCATTTTCCAGAAGGAATCGGTGAGAATTTCTAAATTAGACCATGACATGAAAGCAAAATGACCAAAGACTTTCCTGAGATTACAAAGGATACGAAGAAGATGACGAAGGTCAAAGGATTTTTTCCGAAAGGTAAAGCTTATTAGGAACATTTTTTTGCCTGATTGCTTATCCGAAACAGGGTAACAATAGCAAGGACGCTGCATGAGCATTTATATACCATTGCACTATATCACGTGTGTATACCATTCTACCTAAATAAGTATGAGTATCAATATCCCTGTGCGTTCTGCTTGGAGGCAAAAAACAGAATTTTTTTGCTCTTATGACAATGATTTACAGCGTGGCATGTGGATAAACGTATGCAGACATTCATTCTATTCATCCAAACCAAGAAATCTTCATTTTCTTCAACCTCTACTCCCTCCGTAATCAGTATTACTATGTGTGAGCAAGTTACTTTTGAATATAAAAAATATGAAAGGGCAACTTAAAAGGAGAAGGGATGAATCTTAGATGGAATGAAGAAGATGGAGCAAAAAATTAAAAAGGAAGGAAAGGCAAGTCTTTCAAGATGATGTTGGTCTTCTATGGAAAAAAATTCTTGGAGTGTATATAACTCCTGACAATCTTATATATTTATCGTATAATTTAATTTTATATGTCTACTTTAAATGAATAAAAACAGATCGTGAAAATACACATATGCAAAACAGCTATGTACCCAGTGAACTTCACGAATTCGACTTTAAAAAATTCATTCAAAATTAGAGCTGGATTTTATTAAATCCAAAACTTTGTAAAAATCAGGAAGAGAAAACTCACATAAATAAGCATATTAGCTTGCCCATCCCAAACCCCGACGTGAAAAAGCGTATGTTGAGGGAAGAGCAAAAAATGGGTGTATATAAGAGAATCCGCTTGTTTACACAATGCAATCTCATACAATGCCCACAGCATGTTCCACATCCCTTGGAAAAGGGCATGTCCCTATAAGTATCATTTTTTCAACTGAAAAGGATGACATGATAGAGAAGACTGTACATAAATCCTGTTGGCTGGCCAAGCAAGTTTTGACAACTGTTATCTCCTTTACAGCTTTCACAAACGGATGTATATTTTAAAAGTGGGCTAGATCAGAAGGAATAAGCTTTGGTGAGGGTTGAAAATGAAAACATGTCAGAAACAATTGACATCCTTATCGGACCATTTTTTGCTCCACAATTTTTTCTTCTTGACATTTCCTTCTATCCCATTTTTATAAGATGGGCATCTTGCATTCGAGAAAAAAACTCACTTTTACAGCTTAACTAACCTTTCCCATCTGCGAAGACATGCCACCTCGGGTGAAGGTATATATGAGCAAAAAATAACATCCCTTATTTTTCCCCTTGAAATGCGTACACGCAACTCAAATCGTTATACAAATATAACATTCATAAATAAACATATTTAAACGTTGGTTCTTCTCCAATGAGAAATGCGTCCCTTGCCCTTATTAACTTTATTGTAACACGGGTTATTACTTCCTCATCTGGAAATATACACAGACCTTTACATATGTGAACGCATATAATCTCTATTATTCCACCTTGTTCTCAAAGGACAAGCCCACTTTGAACTTTTTTGTGCATATAGCCATATCACAGTTTGCCCTTTTCCATTTACAAATGCAAAGGGACAAAGTAAAACTTCGTAATGAAAAACTTGTCCATATTTCCCTCGTTTGCAAGACTGCATCTAAACTGCAGCTTGTATTAACGTCTCTACTCCTTCCCAGTTGTTGCAGCTCATCCTCGTGATTAACATCGCTTAAGTCTGAAGGAAAATTGAGGTTCATTATAATTTCGCAGAAAATTTGTCCAAAGAGAAAGGGGAAGCTTGTGTACAGAGTGAAGTTGAAGCTTTGCAAAACTCGCATTGGAGGAGGATAAGATCATCCCTCTGGTAATTTATTTTTTCTACAGTGGTTCGTTGCGTTCGTTGTAAATCAATCAGTTCATGATTCGCTCACAAGGAAAATATTATTTTTTGTGAAGCTTTTTTCCCTTCTCAAAGCTTACTCATCTCAAGTTACAAGTAAGGATGTACAAATGTGAGTGTGTGTTAGGACAACCATGGATTTTAATTTCGTTCCTAGAAGCGATATTTTTTTCGCGACTACATCATCATCATTTCAAATGGTAACTAGAAATGAGAACGGTACTAGGACGGCACAAGAGGATTATTGATAGGCGCCAAAAAGTTGTTCAGAAGTTGAGCTGACTCTGTAATTTGTGAAGTTTTGAAAGCAGGTCTGACAAGCTGAAAAAAACTAGTGGAAAATCCTACATATATAATGAATATATGGCAAAGAGATATAGGTTTTTTATGAACATAAATATTTTATCAGGGTTGCACATTATGCATTACATTCGCTCACGTAGTTTTACCTTTCATTGCCACTTTTTCTCTGACAATGTTTGTCCTTACGACTTGTGCTGCCAAACTAGTGGTTTTCTCTCTCTCTCACTCACTTGTGTCAGTATTGAGCCGGTACAGTTTGCAATAGAAGTTAGTCTGGGTCGTGAGTTGTAGTATTTGAGTTGGGAAAATAAATGCTTCAATGTGTTACGTATACCATGTAGCATTCCTCTTTCCTTTTACCACACACAGACAGGAACGAAAGGATATTTCTGTGAGATTATTGCCAATTTTCAGCTTTTTACATGCTTTCCTATCGCCCATAATAATAATAATACTTTGTATAAGTATACCTATCTATATACGAGTATAGGTTGGGGTGGTAGTTAGGTTGAAGTGAAGAAAGCCTAAAACCCACTCGGCGCATCAGTATTTTTTTCCGTTCATGCTAGACGTCATCACATGATGCATATGTACAATTAGGAAGGCATTTTTGCGATGAGCTGAGAATAGGTTTTCATTTTCACAATGAACCTTATCCTACGCTTGGGTTGTTGGATGAGCTCGTAAAAATTGTTGTTGGTGTCGGTGCATTCGTTTCAAAACCTTTTTTTCCATTAGGAATCATCGAATCAGAGTATAATTGCATGCAATTTGGGGTGCCACTTTGGAGAGGAGAATATTAAAAGTCTTGAATTGCATGTTTTATCGTCCTACTATATAGATATCGTTGAAAAATGTTCAACAAATGTTTCTGTCTGGTAGGTTAGTTGCTCATATAGCTAGTATGCCTTTAGGCTGTTTTGTTAAAACGGGCGGTGCTCATTCTGTGAAGGAAGCAGTGTATAATTTTGTATGCAAATTTTCTTAGTTTTAAAAAAATGATTATGGCTTTAGAGACCGAATTTAGGATGATTGCAGACTGTTGCATTTTATTAAAATGGGAGACGAGGATAGTGGCAGTACGATTCAAATAACTCTGCACAATCACAATTTCTACGATAAAATTTATAACGAAAGGTTTCGCAGAATCTACCATCAGTCACTATTTAATAAGCTAAAGAAAATAATATAAGGCTGTCGCAGTAAATCAATTTTTATAAAATCTTATAGTGACTCATGGATGATGATTGAATTAAATTCCGCTTTTTGAAATCAATGTTGACATTCATCATGCCTAATGAAATTACTGAGAATCATTAAGCATTTTCAATATTCATTTCAATAATGATATTAATCTAGGAATACATATTCCACAGCTTATACCAATTAGAAAAATACACAACTCTTCCTGATTTTATCCAGATCGACAACAAAATGTCAAGCCTATAATTCTCCAAATACATTGTATCATTTTGAACAGCTATATTTGAAAACGGGAAGAAGGGAGAAGAGCTGATTGAAATTCGAGAAAAATACCTTGCACACTTTGTGAGCAATGATGATAACAGTTTCTCTCTCTTTCTCTCCCTTCTTCCATCTTCTCTCTCTCCCCCTTCTTGTTGAAAAATGACTTTTAGCTAGAGCGCCATCACTTACAGCACGTCCATATCTCACACAACGAAAGGGAGAATCCTCCTTCCATTCTCCCATTTCCTTCCAGAACACAGCACAGCCATCATCACTACCCTCTCTGCTCACTCACTCGTTTCGCCCTTTATTATCCCCAAAAAAACTTATTCTATCGCTTTACTTTTTTCTCTCTTTTTTCCCTCCCAGCCTTTCATTCCGTTTAGAAACATGCTCAACCCTATTCAACAATGTATGGTTGACAGGTCGATACTAGTAATTCTTATTGTATGCGTCTATCTCCCCATATCATACACACTTTACTAGACATCCTTTATCCTGTATACTTTTCCAAATTTCCTTTTAAAAAAACGAGCCTTACATTCACTCACCAACTTACAAGCTTTTTAGATTACTCAAACTTCTTCCTATGAATATCTCAAGAAAATGGGAAAGAGGAGAGATTGGGATAACAAAGAATTTCCAATTTACTCCGTGAAAGCTTGAAAAACACTCTAGACATAAGAGCCAAGATGAAGTTTTCTCTATTTTGTAAACACATACCATATCAAGTGATACGATGCATTATACTGCCTACGTGGAAACTACGAGCTATATTGTGCTAGTTCATACATGAAAGGAAGTGAAGGCATGTACATCATTTTGTAAGGAAAAGGCCTTCAGAATTTCAACGAAAAAAAAGAATGCACTCACTCAAGCATTCAAGTCTTTTCTGCTCTGAATACCAGAGGGAATCGAACTTTTCACCGAGCATTTTCGCTAAAACTTTTTTCCCTCTTGGGTTTCTTTCCAAATTATTTTCCAGCCTGAGAGTTTACTTCGCCCAGCTAAAATTTCCCTTCTGGATAACGTACTTTTTTTGTGTGTGGGAAGGAGAAACTTTGTTAGATGGGATTTTTTTCTGGGAGAGAGGAGGAAGCGCTCGTTGCTACTTCAAACTAATATTTTCCGAATGAGATTTTTTTATCATGGGAGGATATATACACGTCAGCTGTATAGATAGTTTGTCGTTTGTACGAAGTTATATAGAGAAAGTGAGCTTTTAGTTGTCTATCATTATTTTGGAGGCATCGATGACTACATGCTTTCATTTCATTATGTATTCTCCCATGCATATATGTATATAATCTCATTACTGAAAGTAGGAAACCTTGTGAAACGGCAGGGAATAGTTTTTTTTGGAGAAAGCAACCATGCAAAGCAATCTATTTTACAACTCTGGAAAGACTTTCTTCGTCATTGAACCAACTGGAGGGAAAGGGAAAATGGAATGAAAAAAGTTTGTTTTCTTCAAGTTGAGAAAGTTCATTTTGGACGGTCCGTCGTACACCAACACTTTTTATGTACATGCACACACATTGTAGGAAGTGTTTAGAGAAAATAGAAATGAATTCTCTGCGTTGAACATAATAGGCTGCTTGCTTGCACATGGGTACAGATTGGTGCGTTCGTTTTGTGGAAACATATGTGACTTGGGAAACTTTCCAATTTTTGCTGGAAGAGAAATTGCCAATGTATCATGTTGCTGTCTCAGAGACTGGTTTAGAAAAGGCTGATGAAGAAAATTTATTTGGTCTGTTTGTTCTCCAAAAGAAATGCATCTCTTGAACTCTTGTCCTTTTAGCCGAAATCGAAATCCACAAATTTTCAATCTGATAGTTAAAATATTTATTCATTGTAATTTAATTTGATCTGGTTACAATATAACTAGCTACACTAACCGGGGGTTTTGGATTAATGAAGGACTTTTAAAAATAATAATTAATACTATTTAAAAAGCTGTGTTGATTAATTTGTTTATTCTAATTTTATTTTATGCCGCTTTGATAAAGTAGTTGAATTAAGATGCTGCTAATAAAAATAATTTGACGGATAGTTTTTCCACTTAGTGAATGTACCTACGAAGTTAGATAAATCAAATCACGGTTGATTGGGCTTAAATAGTTGTACAAATTAGGCTAATATTATGGTAATGAATGATGTTACGTAGGAAGTTGGAGTTGGAACTGGTTTTTCGAAATTTTCGGAGAAATTCCATCCTAATGTGAAGTTGAAATCGCCAGTATTTATAATATAATGTATAATTTTTAATTATTTTAAGTTGACTTTGAGGAATTAAAGTTATTTATTTGTCAAGCTTTCGACCACTATTGCAATTTTCATCAGGACATTGATAATGAAAAAGAAAACTGAATTTTCCGTACAATAAAATTTCATAAGTTTCTAAGTTTACGATAAGTTCGATAGTCCTACTTCACTGTTATAAAATTTACCACTTTAAACCCTGATAAAAAAAGAATTTTTCGAAAGCTTGGTTAAATTTTAATAAATTATTACCTAATTCCACTTCAAAACCCGTTATTCCCATTAATAAAACTTCATATTTTGCGTAACGCCGCTTATAAAACTTAATATGATCAACAGATTCACACATTCAATAGATATTGAAGTATCATAAATATGGAAGCATTTTAAGCAATAGTTATGTGAGAACAGTACTAATAATATTTAAAATTCGTCCAATTTAATCAAAAACTTGAAATAGTTGAACTTTAGTAGCATTTATCAATATATTTGATTTCGATATTAAGTAAAAGTTTAAAAAATAGAAGTAGATAAATGATTAAAATTTGACTGTTAGCAAAGTTGTTGGCCTGGGGGAGTTAATGAATTGAATATGATAGCAATCACTTGCATTTTAAATAATTATAATTATAATTAAACTGATCTTGCTGCATTTACAATAATATAACTATTTTAGATGCGTAATGTTTGTAGTAGATTAACGGAAAATCCTTATGCAATGAAATATCTCTAAAAAACTTGCTAAGCAGGAGGAAACCGATTACATTCTGCACCGCCATGGTATCATCTATGTCTCTGAAATACACTGAACGAATATACCGAAGCAAGAATGGAGCCTCGTAGTCACATAAGAATTCTTACAGTGTGGAACTGGTTGGTTAGGATTTTAAGGCAAGAGAGAAAAAGGCAAATGTAAAGTATGGGATGAGGGGCATGCTTAAGCTGTGAAAAGGGAAGGCTGCTCATTTCGAGAAAATGTATTACACAGGCCGCTCATGTGCAGAGACTTTGTATGTATTTTATTGATCCATCTCTGCACTCACTCCTATTCTTCATCTTGAACATTACGCCTGGCCATTGCTGCTCATTTCTCTTCCCCAGCCATTTACAAATCCACACAAGTGGAATGCTCTGCACTGAGCTTCTTTCTTGACTTTGGTATACCGACATAATAGTGGATTGGTTCTGCCGTTCTTTACATTCTGTCACCGCCATTGAGCAACGGGAGGACCTTATATGCCTCAATGCGTATGTTTGGATGGGATTATGGAAAATAGGGATTTTCTTGTCACAATGAGCACAATCCAAAAAATAAACTTTAACTTTAAATTTAATTTTAGTCGTACACTATTTTAAAGAATTAGGAAAATCGGACCAAATAAAACTACAGAAAAATATTTTATGATTTCAGTCACTTTTCAGCTCCGTTACTGCTATGAGTGGAATATGAAGCATCAGCAGAGTACAATGACGCCAATATACGGAGAATCTCTGCAATTCTACAAACCACCCTAGAATTACATTCATATATTATGCATAAGATACGTAATTCACCCTTTACGCCATTCCCAATGCTAAGTCAAAATTGTGAAGAATGAGCAGGTCCCAATTTCCACCGATAGAGAGCTGCTACATGACTAGAAGTACATTTTCTAAAACATTTTTTACACTTCTACACACTGGACTATTACACAACAAGCTAGATATAGAACTTAAGTACATTAGGGATCATGATCAATAAGAGACTTGTATAGAGTTAAGAGTGCACTGCTGAGACGTTGTTGGACGGAGAGTTGAGAAAATGCAATACTTTTTATTTAGACAGCCTTTGTCATGTTAACGAGCAAGGGAAATAATAAAAGCAGGTTTAAGTGCTCGATTGGCTAGATGGAAGTTGCTTAAGTAGATCATTACAATGCATTGAGTGTGATAGAGCTTATGAGCCATTTTCCCCGATTATATACACACTTCTCTCTTAAGTGATACTTACTTTTCCTTTTCCTCCTCAGAGGAACACGACTCTCAAACAACGATACACTCACATATCAAGTGTGGAGATCTCATTAGGAGATATGATGGATCATCATTGCTTCCTTTTTGATACGAAAACCCTTACTCTTTCCACGAGTTTTAAGATATCTGAGAGTATCAATGTGTCTGAGAAAATAGTACCAAGTTTTCTCCTCCATGTCCCTTCCGTTGTAAGAATTTCATCAGAAAGCATAAGACAATCCTCTCTGGGTATTACAGGGAAACGAAATGTTTACAAAATGGGGGAATGAATGAATGAAAAAAGTCTCCCTGCTCATTTTATTACCAAGCATAATTGAGAAATGTAGTCTGGCCACTCTTCATCTATATATAGAGCTAATCTAATTAATGAATTAGACAGATACGTGACTGTGAAAGTGTCATGCGTCACTGACTAAGGGATGAATATTTAGATTTTTGGGTGGATAACGGTAAATTCAAGAACCTATTTTTGTATCCTTCATATAATATACGGTATATAATAACAAAATGCTATCCAAACTTTTTTACTGGAATTATACATTTTGTTTTAATAAGTCAATTTCTATGCATCCAATCTCTGCTTAGATTGCCAAGGAGTGAAAATGCTACTTAAGATTTTCAATTATTTCAAGTTTTTGATTAAATTGACTGAATTTTAAATATTGTTAGTAAAAGTACCCTTTTCCAACACTTACTTTACATGTTTTCTGACCGTAATAGTTGTTGTTTTATAACCTGCATCCAATCAATACGTATTCTATAATATTAAGTTTTATAAACGGCGTTACACTAACCACAAAATTGGTTAATTTTCAGAATAGCATTTGAAGCTTTTTTTGTAAGGATTGAAAATGAAACTTCATACATATTTTTCAATCCATATCATTCCCAAACTTGAGTTTCCATTATTTCCCATTTTTCTCTCTCCAAACATCCCCATCATCATTGATGCAGCCTAAGATCCAAGCGGCTTTTTACTTAATCCATCCTAAAATAAGGGAAAAGGCTATAAAAAGTTTTGGTGCTGAAAGAGAACATCAGAAAAGAGCTCTGAAGCAGACTCCATATTACCAAAGACTTGAGCCAATAAGCCCCGGGTAGAAATCTTCTCTTTTTTCTCTCTCTCGGTAGGATAAAAACAGAAAGTTTTCTTTTCATCTGGTGCGTACACACATGGATCTTCTAAAAGCTTCTCAATTTCATTTCGCAGACGTGACACACACCACTCTCCTGTCAACCCTCTACTTTGTATCACAACATAAAGAAGGATTTTTGTCTTTTGTTGACATTTCCCATTGTCAGTGGGAAAATTGGAAGAATTTGGAAGTGCACGAATGCAGCAGAAAGAATGTTTTCGAGATGAGATGAAAAAAAGGAGATGGAGACACCCAATAGCTTTTCTGTTCCGTCTTTTAGAGTAAATTTATGCCATTATGATAATAAGCTTTCCCCTCCTTTCCCTCGTATTGCATAGGAAATTACCTACTCTCCAAAAAAAATCCTAAAAGATTAGATTCCCCACGTGAAGGGAATATAGGAAGTTAAAGTAGAATTCCAAAAATATAACAGAATTCCGCAGCTTGTTTGTGTGTTGACGTCTTTTCCTAAAGATGATTTACAATAGGATGCATCCGATTTTTATTACCTTCTATTATATTATTACTACCGCCGACTGATACCTAAAAGTCTGCTTTAAGAAGGTGCTTTTATCATTTATGAATGGAAATGCATCCATTGCATGATGCACATTACCACAATTGAATATGATTTATGGCTCTGAGAAAAAAAATTGAGTTTTGTGAGCATCAGGGAAATATTGAGATGATGGCCTAGGTTAAGGGAAATATACAATGTGTTTTTCTTATTGTTGACATTGATGAAAATCCTTATCTCTTCGCATGTTTACCTGATGTAAGTTTTTATGTAAAAAAGTGAATAAGTGCAGTGCAGTAGGGTAATAAAAATGAAAAATATAACATTTAATTTTAACCTTTCCTTTAGGATGGGTCATTGTATCACACGTGTCTCCCTATTCCTACTAGAATTCAAGGGATACCCATTGTTATCAAGAAATTGAATGTTTTTTCCATGCAAAGTTTCCCAAGACTATTTCTTAGTGATATCTTTTTTCTTCTGAAAATATGATCTTGAAAGCCACAAGTTAAATTTTGTTAAGGCTCTTGAGATGGAACTGACAAAAGATGATTCGAAAAGTACACAAATGAACAGCTGTATACGTGGAGTCCACCACCACCACCTCAAAAAGCTGTATAGTAGTTAGAGTCTGTTATAGACTCTTTATGGCTGAAATGACTATGTAAAAAGTGAGCCATGGTTGTATTATTGACTCTTGAAACGTGCAATAAAACAATTTATGAATGGACGCTCAGCTACTATTTTACTACTCACAACTCACTACTATTCTCTCTAGTCGTCTAGTCACGAAGTATAAATCCGACAAGAGTTGTTTTCCCTTCAAGAAAATGTTGGAAGGGTCAGGTAATATAGCTTTGAATCTGGCAGTAAAATGCATTGTTAGGAAACAAGACAACCTTACTTTTCGGAGGAAATTTAACGTACATTTACTAACTAAAACGCCATTATGGAAAAATTAGAAGCTGTGTAGTTCATGTACTGTAGTAGATTGGCAGACATTTGGTGATGTATTGTACTTAAATGAAATCAGTGTGAGTACGAATAAGCGAATACATGCAATATTCATGAAGTGTTTGCATTAATCAATGAAATTCAAAAATCGTGTCTTTTTTAAGCAAGATAGTTGCTCCGTATATTTTGATTTTCTCACAAAAGTCCTTCATTTTAAAGCTTTGTTAACTCATCCCATACATGGAATTCTTCAAAAACCCTCACATTTATATAATGACGGAAGCAGAAAGAAGACTCATACATATTTCTCATTCATACTCACCAACTGCTGGTCCTTTTAATTGAAATAAATTGGCTTTTCTGCATTAACTCACGACTACATTATCAAATCAAGCTTCTGTTTGACAGGGTTGGCATGTATTTGAAATAATTTTGAAGTGAAAGGAAGCCCACTCTATCTGTATACTACGGTATCCCAGCCCTTATCTGGTTTATCGTCTTTACACACTGAACAAGAGTAAAAATTCCATTCTCATTGAGAACTGTTCAGACAACACACTCCACTACAATCTGCATAATCTCTAGCTTGATAAAATGGACATCGTTAATTGAGCCACAAGTGAAAAAAGTTACCATATACACAGGAAGCAGCTTCGTCTTCATCATTGAAAAAAAACTCAGAGTAAAGTAAGTACGTGTGAGTAAGAGAGAGAAAAAAATCCTCAAAAGGAATATCCAAACTGAAGCCAAATGAGAAAAAAAAATAACGAAAAAATTTATACTCGTGTGAGTCTCTCCATCTCCGACAGAACCCATCATGTAATTCACTTTTAACAAGATCCATCTACGGCTCTAATTTATCTCCTCAAGTCTCGCTCAATGACCAGTTAGCGTTGACCAAGTCTTTTTGGTTAGTTAGTCCAATTAAGAAAAATTCAAAAAGGTCATTCCTGCTGAGATTCTTTTTTCTCTCTTCGCAGCCAAACCACTGCATCACTTGATGGGAATGATGATCGGTAAACAAAAAATATCCTAAATTGCATTTTACTTTTGCAATCGTATCACATGGCATATACGACATTCTCTCTGATTTTTAACCTTGTTACAATTCCCTATAAGGTCAAGTAAACGCTCATTTTTCCAACAATGTTTGCTTCACATGTGTAGAGAGCCAAGGAAGAAAAAAAATGCAATTTACCGAATCGTACACTTAATAAACATTTTCTATTTTTCTGTTTCGTCCTCCTGTGAAACAAAAGTGAGTTGGTGGTGGTGTGCTTTCATTTCATTAAAAAAAAGCCGAGCTAAAAGCTAACCAATGTTCAAGACAAAAACCTGAACTTGCCTGAGAGTGTGTGGTAAAAGGAAGAGAATGTGTTTGTAATATCCTTCATTTTTAGTCTAGCTGTTAGATATCACTTGATATATTTTTTGTAGTGTAGTGCAAGTCCACTTGTGCAGAGTAGGGAGAGTGCACACAAAGTCGGAAAGTGGCAGTAGCTTGGGATGATGTATGTGTGCGATGTGAGTTTTCCAAGATAAGGATGATTGATAAACCCCAAGGAAAACACATTTTGAGAAGGCATGAGCGTACAAACTAGATTAAAAGGAAACTTGAGACGAAACGTAATACTTAACTAGGGGAATGTGTACATATACATATAGCAAACTAATATTTATTTTTTTTCATTTAGCCTCATTATAATCCTAGTGTATATCCGGATGTTGTATATGTGTAGTAGCATTTAGGAACAGCACACGAGTTTCTAACGAAATTTCCATTTCATTTACTAAACTGCCAAAGCCTTCGTGAACGAAGTTAGGCAGGAAAAATGATTTGAGTTGAGGAAAACGTGTGCGTTCTCTCTCATGAATTTCCAACTCTGCCTTTTTTGCAAGGAGCAACTTGTGTAAATGGTATTCCTCCCTTTTTGCTTAATTGAATTAATCAGGAATCTGGAATAATGGTATTAGCAACAAAGCATGAAAAGAAAAAAGTGTTCAGAGAGATGGATACACTGTTTTCATGGGGGAGTGTACGAAGCAATATAAGTTGTATAAAGCTTTCTGGCAACATTTCTTTTCTTTGGGTGTTGATATTTATTTTAATTTTCTCTTTCAGATGACAACCTCCCAGAATCCTGCTGAAAGGAGATTTTCCTCACTGATTGCTACAAAGGCTTTGATTCTTTCTGCACGAGTGAATCTCTAGGAGTTGTATGGATGAGAATAATGATACGAAGAAAAGGGGAATAAGGAATAAGGAATGTAGTCAAAATCCAAAAAAAAACTTCATACTTGCCAGCTGCACACAATCCACGCACTCTATATTACTCTGAGATAATGGACTCATTATGAAATTTAGCTTTTAGAAAAATTTTCTCTTAGAAAGAAATCCACACTTTGTATGCATGTTTGCAAATTTAGTGGAATTGTTGAATGAAATCACGACATGAAATCAATTTTATTAGAGATGATGTTACAACATGAGTATTTTCTTTTCTTCAAACATTCACTCCTATAGTTCAGTTCTGAATGCTTTTTGTTATCTTGAATTGACGTGTAAAGATTTTTATAAAGTTTGAAACAGCTAGAGAAAAAAGAAATGCGCAGCTGAACACCCTTCTTTCAATCACCGCGACCAGATGATACGATCAAAATAAAAGCTACCTAGAAATGTACACATGCCGCAAGGAAAAACATTGAGGATTCTTTTTAACTCGTTTTTCTACTATCCCTCTCCCATTCCCATTTTTACGCTGTGATGTGGACAGCAATATAGACTATTGAAAATGTAATCAAGTCTGTCTCAGAATGCGGTTTTCTTTCCACTGTGTACAACACGCCACCTTTTTGAATACCATATCATTTCTTCTAGAACCAATCTTTGGGCAATTCCAATACAGTTTTTGCTCATGTGTTCCTTTTAAATGAAAACTTTTCATTTCTGATTTTCAAGTTTTGAGTTCCTATCATCCCTATTATATCCCAACTACGAGGTTTCTTTGTAGTGTCGTGTCGGGCTATAACTGGAAATTAGTACTTTAGGAGGATACTATAAATGCATTAAATTGATAGACCTCTCTCCACAACTTCCTGTGTGGAAACAGACACCAACTTGGTTCCACCGAGAGCAGGAGTCGTTTCAGAGAAAAACTCATTTGAGTAATGAGTTTCTGGCAGAAAGAGAGAGAGAGCGAGAGGAAAATTTGATCTGAGCAGCTCTCTCTCTCTTCTCCACAAGTTTTACTTTTTTGTCAACCCTTTTCCACTCCTCCAGAAGGAGTCATAATTCAGGGAAATTTTCTAATTTCCTCTAATTTCCCCTTTAAATAATTAAATGTAATATGCATGCAAGCCTCCATCTGCTTCCAGAATGCAGGGAGCCGCTCTCTCTCTCTCTCACTCAGACTTTCTAAATCTAATTAGTGTCGAGCATGTCAAGAGAATTTCACAAGTTGTGTGGCAGCAACCCATAGCCTGCTTCTCGGACCCGAGAGAACAACTGAACAACTTAAAATTGAACAAGCTATAGTGATGAAAAGTAGCAGACTTTTTTGCCTTGGCTCGCTGCTACTAATTTCGTTAAAAAGAGCGAAGCAGCACATCAAATCCACACAAGTTTCCTTGTTGAAAAAACATACTACAAAAATCGCATTAGCGACTACCAGGAAACGCTAATGACACGACCACTTGTATTTTCAGAATGTAATTTGCACAAAAGTTAATAAAAACCGTGAAGACCGTGTGCGCCAAGCTTAAATGCAATTTCCCCTCAACCAACAGACCCCACAATTCCCTTGAAACATATTCTTTATTTAGATTCCCTTTATAAGTTTCGTTTCAAGGGTGAAACTAAAAAGTTTACATTTTTAGACAAAGATTTGAAACGTGTTCAGCACTCCTTTGGTTGGTCCTTTTTAGACACGTCCTATTTTATCCATGTTTAAGCCTGTCATATTGCAGTAGCCGTAATGATTTTTCTTCCTTAGCAAAATTACAAAATGTAATATAACCCCGAAAAAGTACAGAGCTGCCAAAAGTACACCACCGGTGGGGTGGAGAACTCTTTTTTCATTTTACTATATATATGCCTACTCAATCCCCACAAACCACTTCTATTTTTTATCCTCCTCCACACGAGTCCATGATATCATCTCATTTCTTTTCACAAAATGAGAATTTGTAGTTTGAGGAGGAAAATTCGTGGAAAACTCATTTCATCATGTGTCTTGTCATGTCAGGCGATATGTCAAGTCTGGGAAATCCTCCTCTCCCTCGTTTTCTGTCTTGGAAATACGGAAACAAGGAGCGATTCAGCAGGCTTTTTCATCACCATCAACCAGCAAGCGAGCAAGATGCATGCGATGCCAAAGGGATTTCAGAGGGCTCAGCATTTTCAAAGGGATATATATATATTTGTATATATGAAACTCTCACTATCTCCCACACCAGACCACACGGCCACATCACACTCAAAGTATTTACCAAGCGAAAAGATAAAGCGAAAGAGTAGTCTTGTAAGAGTTATGAAAAAAAGTGTAAGCCCATAAGCCCCTCTTCTATCAGAGTTCCGTGTCCCAAGACTAAAATACTACTTTCTTCAAGAGAGAGAGAGAGAGAGAGAACATGTTATGCTTGTTACGCAAGTAAGACGAAATAAGAGATGATAGAGTTTGATCCCAACTTCCTTCCTTGTAATCTTCTCAGGGTAGACGATGGATTTCATTTCATTTCCTTTGCCTATCATAATACACCAGGCTCAAACTTCATGACGGTGTGGATATACTTATGCAAGTTCATATATATATGTACTTATATATTATTTCTCTAATATATAACGTAGGGGAGGAGAGTAAAGTTTTTCCTAAATCTAGATTATTTTTCGACAAAACTTGTCTATCATCTTTCTTTTCTTCCCGTCACTCGCACACACAGCTCTTCTCAAAATAATTTTCTCAGTGTGCTTATGTATTCCCTAGGAAGTTGGGCGAGAGCAAGTTCATTTTAACTTTGGAATGGAAAGAAAAACATTGGAAATGCTACAAGAGCTAATATGAGAGAATAGTTTAGATGAAGTTGAGTGTGAAATAGCACAGATTCACATTATTCCAACAGTTATCTAGTCCGATCCAGATTTCTACCGGCATAGTTATTTCTTAACGTTTACAAGCGCGCACATCTACGAACATTTAAAATTATAACAATTTGTCTTAAATATTTGTCGGCGTTTCTCCAAAGCATTTGAATTAATATTATTTGTTAAAGTTTCCATCCATCTTGCCATCATTTTTCAGCCGTTTAACATGAAATATTAGCAATGAGCTTTGTGAGCTGATAAGATGAAAATAGAAATAAAGCCCAAGAAATGTTTATCCATTTGAATCCTTCATGGATTTCTTTCTTTCTTTCTATTCTGATTCATCCCTTTCGGAGAGTTATTGAAGGAGAAAAAAGTCCCCTTGTAATTCGTGCATCCATGTGTGTAACTTTCCCTTTTCGAAATGGACTAAGTTTTCTGCTTGTGCTGCATACCATCATGATTGGCTTGTTGCCGACTCTGGAGAATATCAGTCTAGAGATGAAGATGGATAGATGGGAAAAGGGAAGAGAAAAAAACTTTTTTTTTGAAATATGAAATAATGCATAGCACATTCATATCATATCCCATCGCAAAAAATAGAATCTCTCTGGAGACTTTACCACCGTTGAATTTTAAGCTTGGCAAGCATTCCGCTTTCTTGCGCTGACTGATTCATATGAAGAGAGAAAAAAACTCACTCATTCCAACAGACTAAAGGAGAATCCCGTCATCTAGAAATTTTTTCTCATTTTTTTCATTCCCTCTCTATTTTTTTTCACTGAATCTAATCAGTTAGTCCATGCTTGATAAAATATAAGAGAATATATTTATATATCTAATATAGTTTCCATCCATATGTGTATTTATAGTGTAAAAAACAAGGAAAAACTTTTTTTGGAAGTTGAGCAATGTAATACGATCATATCACGAGGATATGGAGTCGACCATGGAGCTCCCTGACTGGAAGCCGTATTGGCGATGAAATGAATTCAAGCATGTTTCTCCTTTGCTTACCACGCACTCAACTTTTCCTCTTTCATCCTCCGTTGACGATGCAGAGTGCACAAAATCTAGAGATATAATACATACATCCTTATTTCCCCTGCTTGTATTCACCAAGACACAGTTCTCATCTTGATTCTTGCTTGTATTTCCATGAGATGATGGGATGATGCTTTTCCACAATTTCCACTTGCCATTTTCCCATCCAGCATTATACAGTCATGCATTATTCAAAAGTCTGAGCTAGCAGCTGTGTGTAGATTCGAATGTGTATGAAAGCTCATATATAAAAGCATCCTTGAAAAGAAAAAAAAATGCTTATCAAGTGAGACACAGCAGCAAAAGCTGGGACCATTGTGGGAATTGCTATTTTATCAACATACACTTCCCCCTGAAGTTGGAAAAGCCTTTTTTTCTGACACGAGCTTCTCATCATGATGGAGAGAATATTTTTTGAATAATGTAATACACCCTATGGATATCCAACTATTCGGGAGAGCTCAAGTATGATATGTGATGCATCAAACTTTTTTTCATACATTTTTTTTTCTTCCTTGCCTCATCATCAGCATTTTCTTCTCCAGTGGAAAATATCAAGAAAAAAAGTTGCAGATATGTCTTCATATGACGGGATGTTTTGCCTATGCACTTAAAAAAACCTTGTGTGTTTGAGAAAACTCTGTAGAAAAAAAGAACCACTTAACTTGAGCCAGTAGAAAATTCCATTTTGCCATATGTGTATCAAAAAATATATAAAAACAACGTTTTGTTGAAGCCAGCAAGAAAGAAACAAAAGTGGCTTTAGTGAACCTACAACCGCTAAAATAAGCAGAGCCACGCAATCAACCCGGCTTGTAGTTGTAGCTGGAAATATCCACCCTGGAAAGTTACTTTACTCATGTGGTAGTTGAGAGGACTAGTATTGTAGAAAAGTTAATTTACTTACGAACTCACATTCCTCTCCAGCCTATCTCACTTTCGAGACTTTAGCCTTGCTCTCTCATGTCAATCTTGTACAGCTGTGGTGGATAAAATATGCAAGTGGAGAATATCTTGATAAGCGTATAAATATGTTTTCATAGACTTTGTTTCAGTTTGCGTAATGGAACTCATGGGTGTTATGCTCAAGTAGGAAAGAGCGCAGTGCGTGGTATGATATTTTTCCATGATATTAAAAAATCCTACAATTTTTCTCTCTCTATGCATAACACTCCTCCCGTCTACTTGGTTGTACTTTGTCCAATTTTCTAACACTGGAGAAAAAAATCATGCTACATGTATTCCCGCTCAGAGAGCTACCATTCCGTGGCGGAGAAAAATGCGAAGAAAAAAGATGGAGAACGTGATAAGCGTCTTTAGCTTTTTAAAAAATTATTTTCTCGCTGGCCCTGTCATGCAAAAGTGATGGAGTGAGATTTATTTAGAGTAACAACGTTCTCACTCAAGATGAAAATTTCACATGGGCAAATATATATTTTTTAATTGATATCCATCTGGTTCATGTACGTCAGGGGGGAATGCATTTCGGGTGTAGATTCATTCATTAGTTTTGCTCAGAGAGGGAAAGTTGGATGGTGGAAGTTGAGAGAGAAGAAAATGTAAATGCTTTGTTGTAATTGGATACGAAGGCTGAAATGGAAATAATCAGTGTGGGAGTGTGGAAGAGGAGAGAGATGACTTTTTGTGATATGATGATGAAATCCATTTAGGATTCTTGTCGGGTAGCACAAAATCTCTTTTAGTCTTTGAGTAATATGAATATACCACCCTGGAAATGTAGCAACCTCACCACAGCTTTCCACACCATCAGTTTCAGTTTTATCCTGAAAGCTCATCTGGATTCATTTTAAAATTTTCCCTTCATCTTTCCCATTTATTCATAGACATCCGCATTTCATTCAACACAAGCTTTGAAACACTTTTCTCCCTTTCTACCAAGAGTGTAGGGTGTGTGCAATGTCTATGCAACACTTGCTTTGAATGATGGCTGAGTGAAGGGTATAATCAGAATTTGACATTTTAGCTCACTCCACATTTTATCCGAAAGCTAAAGGATTGAAATCAGTTTGGAAATGCTTGTGTACGCTCATATTCTTTCACTACATTAAATCTATGAAATTCCCAAGTCTCACAAAAGCAAACTTATTCCACATAGACTTTTCACAATGGAGGGGAAACTTTGTTTTTTAAATCATCCCTATCCAAACCAAACATAAGCAAAACACTTATCAGGAGAAAATCAAGATATATATTTTTTAAAGAGACAGTACAGAATATTGTGCAAAATGTATATGGAGTATTTTCCACGCCGCAGAGAATTTCTTGAAAGGCAGTAAATTTTCTTCTTGCACTAGATATGTGATGTACAATGCTAGTTATAAACAGGTCAACTGAAGGATACAGTAAGTTATATATGTTCTTTGCTTAAGACTGAAATCGGATAAAAATCCTCATTAACCAAAAGTCCTTATCGCACGTGCAAGCAATACTTCACCTCGAATTCCTCCACTCCATCTTCTCCCGGAAACAGTGCATGGAGGAGGTCTTGTTCAGCTGTGATTAATTGTAGGAAAGAACAATTGGGTGTACACATATATAGTGTAAATATGCTCTCTCTGCTTCCACACATGCCTTCATAATCATAATATAATCTCCCTAAACAGCCTTGTAAACAAAAGGCTAAATTACATCGCATGCAACAAAATTAACCACGGGAGGGAGCAAGTTTCCACTCAAGCCAAGCTCGCAGTAGGATTGCGGTGGAAATGCATTCAGAGAGTGATACACATTTTCTTTTTATGCAATCTAACGTGCTGGAAATAGTTGCTATTTTATCACTCTACGAAAACCATACGCTCACCTACAAACGTACAGTTGTGTTTGCATGATTGCAAATGTAATATCGAGATATGTGGGGATTAATATAAAAACTCATGTTGCATATTGGATGTGTCGACTACAAACCGCAAAAAAATTAATATTCCCTTCATTCCATTTCATTCCCATATCTCGAGAAGCAATCCAAGTAAGAAGAAAAGTTACATACAAAATCAGATTTTTTTTCTCTCTCTCTCTAGCCTGCTGTGCAAGACCATTCGTCTCCTATGGTGAATTCTGCCTTATGTGCCAATATCAAAGGTGAATGAAAGGAAGTTGATGTTGTTGATTTGAGATGAAGTGAGCTTGTGCATGCGTGAATAAATGCCTAACACCTTTTTTTCCACAAAGTCACGTTGTACATTGTGGCTAATGGAAAGTAATAACGAAATCCTATTTATATGCATATAAATAAATAAATAAAAGAACAGAGTGTACAGTGTATAAAATAGCCACCTTTTTTCGTAACATAATACTCTCATAATGGGAATGCCACACACGGAGCACACGGCATTGACTACTTTCCAGTTGCAATTTATTAATATAACGTGAGCACCTATTGGCTGGTAAATGTGTGTCTGCTTTTTTCATCATTTTCACAAAACACATATCCAATCTTGTTCTACACGTCTTGTTATCCTTGGCGCTTACATGATATCAATCAGTTTTAACTGGATGTGAACTGCATACCTAATCCAGAAGCCTAGAAGCAATATGAATAGATGACTAACAATGCAACCAGGTAGTGGCGAATTTTGAGCGGTTCTTATCTTATCTGAAAACATATATAAAGATCCTAGACTTGCTCAATGAATTTAGAGTTTGATGTGATTATCCTGTACAAAATGAATATATATATTCTGGAAATACAGGATTCTCTTGTTAGCTACTCAACACGTCTACCATCAGCAGGATTTTTTTCTACAGCAAGACAATAAAAGTGAACAGAAGCAGTTGCACTAGTTTCTGTAGGTATTTTGTTTAGTTCCTTATTACAACCTTTTATGAAATGGGATGCCTCAGTTAAAAATGACACTGAACGGCAATTATCTGCCAGAAAAAAATAGAACTTGGTAGCAAAAAAATGTTTTATTAGTGGTGCAGTTGTTGCATACAATGTGTACAAATATGACAAATGCATGTATGCATGAGCTTGAGTCGGAAAACCTCATAAAACACCTTTGAAAGATTATAATCCTTATAAGCCTGTCATATTCGACGAGTGCATGCTGTGATGTGAGCTTGCTCAGTTTCACGTTGTAAAGGTTGCATTGCGATGACGTGACATTCCCTGAGCCAGTAATACAAGGATTTACTCAAGACAGAGTATCGTGTTATATTGCTTTGAAGACTGTTTTGTTCGTAAAGTGTCAAATACGGAGGATCAAATAGAGCGCGGTGAATATATACCACGAATGGTAAATCAACATCGGCATAATATTTATGACACGAGTGTGGTGGTAATATTCAGGAAGTTATGCAATCCCTTCCATTTTTGTTGTTGTAACGCAACATTGTAAACATTTACTGCTCTCAAAGTAGCCTCTGCAAAATGCATGGTGGATAGAAACTTTGGATTTTTTGTGCTTAACCTGGATTTAAAAATGGGTAGAGTTGTGGAAGTAGTTTCACTACAAAAGCTTAAAGTATGCATCCATTTTAATTTATAAGGAATCATAGCAAAGGAGCTAGCCTAGAGTGGAATACAAAAACAGCAAAGAAGTTGCATAATAATCCAAAGTCCTTATCAAATATTTCCTTTATCTGGTTGAATACAAGTCTGCAAACAACGTAGGCAGTGGAGTGCGTGTAAAGATATGGATCAACATTGCCATTGCGGACATTACCCTCTACAGGCAACTTTGGTAATTTAAAGTGTTGGATACAAGTCTGCAAACAACGTAGGCAGTGGAGTGCGTGTAAAGATATGGATCAACATTGCCATTGCGGACATTACCCTCTACAGGCAACTTTGGTAATTTAAAGGGTAGCATCCAGAGCAGTTTTGTCCCTTGCGTATGACTAGGAGGGGTAGCTGCAGCTGCTTGATTCTTACATGGCAAGCAACATTTTACCAACTAGGTAGCGTATTTATACTCTACATGACAAACGAAGCTCTACATAAAATAAATTAGAGGTTGGATAAATAGTTTCTAAAAAATATTTGATTGCTTGGTTTGCAAGTTTTTAAAATTTAAATCTTGCAAACAAAATAGTGATTACATCAATAGATGACGTTTCTAAACTTTTCTGAAACTGATTCTACATGCAAGTAAATGAAATGTGCATTTAATGTCTGCCTACACAATAGAAAACTATCATAGAAATGTTCTACGCACTTTTAGCAAGACAGTTTCACGCTGGAACTTGGGACGAGAAACATTCCCTGCGTACCGATCAACATTCCGGGTAGTGCCGACTAAATTGACCGAGCTCATCATGTAAAAAAGGAAAAACGCGGAGAACAAAGACGTTTGTTGCGTTGTTTGCATTTTCTTTAGCAGCAAAAAATACCTTAATACCTGACCACTTTCCAAACATAATTCAAAACCGTAGAGCACTATTCACTAATTACAAACTTATTTTTATTAATGACAAACTGACGTAGAAAATTAAGTAGTGTAGTAATCTCAATATTGCACTCCCTTTTTCATGTTTTTAAAGTACCTTAATTAATATAAAAATGCCAACATATATCCAACACATATTGATGTACATGTACGTACGTACATATCCAACTACGTATAGGTATTACTCAAGGGATGCCATTAAGAAAAGTGCTCCTTCTCTCCATCATGCCAATAATTTATCCACCGCCATGCAAGTTTTTTGACAGTTGCCAATGCAAGTGGAGTATTTTTCATCCCCTTACAGCATCCTAACCACTCATGCGGAAAGCTTTCTGTGCTTGAATGATCTCTCATCTCCACATTTCTATTACCCGAACACCACCACGCACTACATGCATCATGGTTGATGCAACCGCTACGTAATAAGTGATACACACAAGTATCCCATACCCACCCATATATATTCTCCCCTTTCTACAAAAGATTACGCAACTGGCTGGATGCCCACCAGGGAAGATTCATCTCTCCCTCAATCTCTCTCTCTCTCTTTCTAACTTGCACAGTAAAACTTGCTTTCATACAACTGTGTGCACTTTACACAACAAGAAACACAACGCTCATACATTTTGTTCACTTCACTAAACAACCAGCTCCTCTCTCACAAGTACATATATTCATGCAAGATAAGGGTATATAGAGATATATACCTTATATTCCTTTTTTATCTTTACATTTCTACCTATTATTTCCACTGCCTACTCTGTATGCGGAACGATACGTGCCTCTGCTCAAACTAACTCTTGCTACCCAAACCTCTCTAAATCTTTCCTTATTGGCCGGATCCACTCGACAGCCATAAAAGTTTGCAATGGCACAGCCAATCGTGACTCTTTTCCTGGAAGCCTGCACACGCCCAAATATCCCTTTTAAACGGAATGCACGAGCTTACGGATCGGAGAAGAAAGAAAGGGAAGAAAAGTGGAGACGTGGTACATTCTATGCGATATTTTTTTTTTACATTCTTTCTCTCTTCTACTCTGCATACTTTGTATTATTACAGTATCAATCAACCCTGCCTCTACATCCCCTTCCTTTGAATCCATAGCATACTTGATCTTAACCAAAATTAAATTCATTCGAAAATATATACATCCCTGGAGAAAGGAAAGAGCTAACAATGTACACAGGACGATTATTTTCATGCAAGAATTTGATTATATTTTACTTTAAGTTGAAAATTTCCAAATCCTGAAGATGTCATGCATGCCATGTCGTGTTGTAGATATTAATCGAAAGATAACATGTTTCCTTGTTATATCTATGCAGAGGATATGCTTAAGAGGAAACAAATTCTCTTTGTGACATGGAGCTCTAGTCATGAAATAGCATCTCATAAATATTTATAAGATGTTTGTTGAATCATGCTGATACTTTGAAATGTAATAGGATGCCGTGATAGCATTTTTTTCATCCTCTCTTCACGACAGCCTTCTGTTATTTCTTTCCTATAGCGTCGCTCTCCAAAATATATTTCCTTTTTCCCTATTTTCTCATTTGTATTCAAATCAAATGGGATATTTCAGATGGCTTGAGAGTTTGTTGAGATGAGAAGCAGCTCAAGGGTGACCACAACGGGATAACCCTTATTTCTCGTTGATAATACGGATGCCATTCGAAAAGTCAAAAATTACTCTTCCTTTGTCCCTTCTCTCAGGGGAGTGAGGCTATTAATGTTATAGTATAAATGAAATGGATAGAGAGATTCAGAGTTGAAGTAGGAATAAATGAGAAAACTTCCAATGTACAGATATATAGTATGAGCAGTTGGAAATATTTTTTTATTCTTGGCTATTCCTCTTGCTCTCTGTGTGAATCTAGTTGGATTGAATGTCGCCAAGAAATTAAGCTCCCAGGAGGATGCTATGTTGTGTATTCTCGTCGGAATCTATACAACTTCCGAGAAGATTTATTATCCAAGTCAAGCCAACTTAATTTACAACCAGCATTATCCAGATTCCTCAAAGAACACGAAAAGTGGTTAGGATTTTATGTGTATCCGACATCCAGCCTTTAATCTTTTTTCTCTCTTTTAATGAGCCTTTAGATTGAAAAAAAGAGCAGTTGTTAGATTCAAGTTGGATAGCTCGGATAGAAAAAAATATTTCCCATTATCATTGTTACTTTGATTAAAAGACTGTACAACTTTGTAAAATGTAAAATCCTCTATGGAATAAATTTTTATCTGTTACTTTATCAACTTTGTAGCTAAGATTAATGACGCTGGCCACACATCCACTCATCCAATTAAAATCGTTAGATTTGTGAGCGTGAGAGATAAGAAGGAGGAAAATGGAATTGGAGCTGCAGTCATCGACTATAAATGCGGCATTATCAATAAAGTTTCATGTATGAGCTACACTATTTTCCAATTAAGCTGTAATTCATTCACACATTTTAGCCACAATCGCTAAAATCAGCTATTACTCAAAACTTGCTATATTGCTTGCCACTGTTTCTTTTTAAGATTAAACTGCATTATGAATCAAGTTGTCATGAGAAAATACCGATTTTAGTATGAAACATACATTGTTACAATTATTCATGCAGAGTTAAAAAGGCAATTTCTACCCTCCCCTTACACTTTTCTTTAGGAATGCTTTAGTACGTTGGAGAGTGATAAATTGCTCGGCAATAGAATCTGATTTATAATATATAACAGTTCGTAAGTGCATTTTAAGCTTTAATTTATAATAAATGATTTTCCTCTCAAAAGCCACAAAACTATGGGTTTGGGTCAGATTAGATTGACGGCTTATGGTTTCTGAAAAATTGCTAACATCAGCGACGTCAACTAGTTCACTGAAACTATTTTAGTCATTCGAATCTTAGATGGTAAACGTAAGTAAGTGTTAACTATATATGTAAGGCTATATCACAATGTCAATTAAATAACAAATGAAGTTCACTTCTCTGATTTCCTATTAGATGAGCTGTAAAAAGCATTCTAAAGATGTGCTGTTGACATTCATAAAACGCAAAGTCAGAAATAACGCAGCGTTTGTTTTCTTTGCCACAAACTTTGTCGGCATTTTTGAAGTTGACATAGGTTGACCTTTTAAACAATAAATTTCTGTCCTTCAAAAATATCTACGTGAGCAGAATTGAGAGCTACAACGAAGACAAGGGGGAAGTGATTTTCTAGAAACAAATCCTTATTTTCATGCTCCAAAATGTCAGGCTCGTGTGTCGTATTTATTAATACATATTATAATCATAATGATAGCAAATTGTACGTAACACGCAATATGCCGAATGTTTATGGTTTCTTTAAATACAAGACAAAATATACGCTACTCAGACAGAAATACAAATTTAATTTAGTACCTTGAAGAGAATTTACAAGAAGATCTTTTTGAATACGAATAGTAAAATATCGTACAACAATTTCAGCAATTCTTTATAACTATTAGCACAATATATACTTCAAGAAATGTTAGTTCATGCAGATAATCGTTACTAATTTATACTTATAGCAAAAGTCTCTATAAGTGATATGGACAATTTTTCTCCCAGCTCAAATAGGTATGTTTACTTTACCCCAACTCTATAAACTCTCAATGTATCTTTTCTTATTTCTACATTGTAACAATACCCACCAGCATTTCCAACAGGAAGAAAGTTGTCAGTGTCTCTACAAACTTCAACAACGACCATTTTCCTCATCCTGTACATCACACTGAAATACTTTTCATTTTCACTCCTTTCATGTCCCATTTTTATTACTTTAATAATGTTTCTAGCGCGAATATTTTTTTTCCTCTCCAATATCCACCATCCCTCATGAGAAAGGCATCCGCAAGCAAAACCCTTACAATCGAATTGGAGCGTATACCATGGGAAAAATGCAATTTCATCATATATCCTTATAACATAGCACTGAGCTAAAACGAAAAGAAAACCGTCATCATTATCAAAACCCTGAAAAAACTTATACCGCAGAAACTACTTGCGATAAGAGTTTTCCTGAGAATACTCAAGACAAACTCTGTTCCCTACATTTTCTTCCAGATGCTCATTTTGAAGAAAAAAACTACTATTCACATCACAACCTCCTGCTATAGATGAGATGAAACTAGTGAACGGAGCAATTGCTTTTGTAGTGGAAAATCGTACCTTTTTTAATGGCACGACATGGCGCACCAGATGTGCCTCATGTATAAAATGTTTCTCTCAGTGAAGCCACGGTTGTGACTAACGTAAAACTGCTCACTTGAAAATTGTTCCTCACATTACTTTTATCTCGCTCTACTACCATGTTTTTCTGCAATGCAGACATTTTATTTTTTATGAGTTTCCCGTCCTCCTCCCTTATTATTAAAGGAATGATTGAAATTGCGAACTGACTAGAACTTCGGCATCCTGAGAGAGAAGAGCTACGGATATGAGATGTTTTTTTACAATGACTTGACTTCGAGTAAAAAATGCTTCCCTGCTTGTTCCATGAAAAGATTTCCTTTTAGAAGTTAAAAAATAGGGATGATATGAGAACCGAGAGGATTTCAATTTGAGAATTCACGGTTCACGAAATATATAAAATGGGGACCATTTTGTTTTCGGGGTTGAAATGGTTAAGCTAAATTGAGATGTTTTGTCTGCTATTCCTGCATCCATTGTTGAACAAGTTTATTTGAAAGTTTTACTAATAATTTTTTTTTCGTCCTTTTGATAAAACCATCCTATTTAGACGATGCGGATCGTATCGCCGTGAACCGAATAATAGAGTTGATTACCGATGAGCCCCCACTGAGGGTAACTTTGTTGTACACATCAAGCCCAGTAATAAACATGGGGTGAGTAAGTACAGAAGGAATATCCCAGAGTTAAAAATATCTTTTCACGTACACTTTCAAAAATGAAACATTTTGAAAAAAGCGACAGTCTCAAAAGCACCATATACGGTGTACATGTACCTGTCAACCTTTTTTCTCCTCTTATATAACCGCCAGCGATGTATGCATCAGTTTCGAAAAAAGATAAAGGTATACAGAGCTTTCTTCATGAAACTTATTTCTGACTGTTAACAAAGTTATTTTTAAACGTATCTTCTTAACGTGCTGTAACAAGCGTGACATGGAAGTTGAAGGGATGTGGATCTGTGAAATTTATATTGTGCATCCCCTCCTGTCGTGTAGGACAGACGGAGATGTGTATTATCAGTTTTGGAAAAAAGACTCAGCGAGAAATAAAGTAATAAAATTTGTCTGCTTTATCCCTATCTTTGGATATTATGCGTTGAGCATCCTGTTACGAAAAAGATCAGGATGTCACACATTTAGGGTCAGAAATTTTCTGACCTTGAAATACTATTTAAGGGCGGGAGCTAAGAAAGATGATGTGGAAAGATATGCATTTTTGAACACTTCAGTGCCTGTCTAAAATCAGTATATTGGGCTTACATTAGCGAACTTGAGCCAGAACTAATAATTCTACAAAGGTATTTAAGTTTATTAAACTATTTAAAACTATGTATAAGTTTGATCCACCTTTCCAAATACGTATTTACTTTCTTATTCATTAAAACCAGTCATCAGTATTATTGAACTTTATATGACATGATTATGCATTCCATTTTAGTTAATGGTCTAATCTCGCTCGAATACTCTACCTGCATCTTACCCGCACTCAAATGTCAAAATATTTTATAATATTTTCGTCCAAGCTAGAAAAGGGACAAAAGTTATCTTTCTTTACAATAACTCCAGACTTCCTGGTTGTTGTTATATATTCGTGTTGTCATACAACATGTTCCTTAACCCGTTTGCCCTGCCCTTTTCTCTATTTATTGTTATATTGCATCTACACCTTNTGGTTGTTGTTATATATTCGTGTTGTCATACAACATGTTCCTTAACCCGTTTGCCCTGCCCTTTTCTCTATTTATTGTTATATTGCATCTACACCTTTACCCAAAATATGTCATCCCTTTCAACCCTTCCTTAAAAATAGAGCTAATTGTATTTACTCATTGTCAGTGGCAAAGGGAATCCCACTTCCGTGTAGCCCGTGTAGGTATCTCCTTATCTGGTCAAATGATTGCGTTGTTGTTTTTATTGTGGCAGTCGCGGTTTACTGCATTATTTTTTGTTCAGAAAAAGTTTTTTATGGCACTTGTTTGCGCTTTCTTGTCATTGAAAATCATTTGACAAAATATTGAAAACCGTTTGTGAAAATTCAATCATCAATAATTTTTCTATGCTACTTCGGCGGCGATCTAAATAGAATATATTGGTTTTTAATGACTATAAAATGACAGATAATTCTAAATCCTCGGATGGAACGGATAATTCTCCAAACGCTGGAGTGTCCTGATAGATTTTTACGAAAATCCTTCTCTGCATTCGTTCAAACTTTTACTAATCGAGCCAGTCAATCCACAAAATAAAAGATAATGCTTTTACATTTATGAATGTACGAGTTTCAATTTTTGTATGCTAGTCTTTCACACTTGGTTGTCTGCTTAGAGGGTGGAACAAGAATGAATTAAAATATTTTTACCTTATACAGCTGCATCCTGCTGATAGAGAGCCACCACCGTCGTAAATCTTTCATCCATCAGAGTTAAATTTAAGAGATGAAGACAGCTCCTATCTTGACGATGGAAAGAAACCTCTAAATTGTAAATGTACTCTTCTCCCATAGTCGTTTTGTAGATAGTAGATGTAGTCGTGCAAGATCATCCCTCTCTCTGTTCAAAGGGAATATTGATATGTAAATCAGTGTTGTAGAAACGGGGCGGTGCCATCTCCAAACATCGTCGTCAATATACACGTTTCTCCTTCAACATGAATAACACACATTCCCTTATTCAGTCATCAATCAACAGAGCACAGTGAGATTAGGTAATATTTTATTCCTCAGGGAAGATTAAATGTGTTCAAACTGGGGAAAAAGTATCTCTTGATTTTTAGATTTTTTTCCAATATATATGCGATATTTACATCATCAAGGAAATTTTTCTCGTCAATAAGTCATACATTTTTTGGGGGGTAGTAAAAAATCCAAAAATGAAAAATTCATAAAATACAATATTGTACAAAATTACCTTAAAACTTTGGTGAGCTCTCCTCGTGAAATCTTCATTTTTTCTAGTGACGTTGATACACTATAGTAAACCACAAAATAAACCTTGCTTTCTCTCCTTTCTTGAAGACGTGAGTTGAGTATTTTTTTACCAACCGGCAATCGTAATGTTGGTTTCTTCACTCGAATAAATAAATAAATAATGAATGAATGACAGCTGATGGATATATGTATACTTGTGGTGTTGTGTTCTATGAAGCACACACATTCCCAGAGTGTGTGATTCTCTTCACTTACAACTTTTGTATCCTGCTCTCTTTCTCAAGATCACTCAACGGGATAGGAAAAATCAGTCGGGTGGATCAAACCCTCTCTCTTCTAGAACTCATATCACAAGAGTTTTCTCTCTCTTAAGGTACAACTATCCCCTACAGTAGACTACAACTATGGCACACAAAAAATGTCTACAAGAAGAAATGTATTTTTCGGGGATGTTAAGGGTAGAACTTGAAAGGTTTATAAGAATCTACGTGAAAATATCTTTTATTTATTCGTTCCCACTCGGAAGGAAGCCAAGCCTCTTCTGTGGCTCTTCCTCCACCACATCTGTCTTTGGCCAGATGAAATCCCGGGTGAAATATAGACTCTCATGGTGAAACTTTTATATTTCCCTGTTGAATGAGTAAAGCTGTGCAGAAAGAGAACAGACAGGGACTTGACTGACGAAAATAGTATGCTTTGATGAGAATGAGGAGGGATGTATTTTTGTTGTGCATTTTTCAGCATGAAAAAAACTATAAACCAAAAAGGATTCACTCGCAGCGTTTCCCTGTAGATGGGAAAATGGGAAAAGGAGCTGGGGTACGAATATAGAAGCTCTTTTGTATTCGACTTTTACCCTGCTCACTACTACATGGATGACGATTTTTTCAACGTGCCATGGAAGGATTTGTGTTCTGTACTGGAAAAAAATGCGAAAGGAAGCCACGCTAAAAATGACGCGAGAACAAAATCCCAGCCGATTGTAATGGACTAACCCAGCGTGGTTTTGGCAGGACATGGGTAATATACATTCATGATGAGGTCGGCATGATGATGCAAAACAGAAGCTGACTCTTTGCCAAAATGCTGAGGTTTTCCCTCTTGTGCTGAAAAAGCAGTTGAACAATGGAACGCATACAAACACTTGGACAGAAAATGAGATCAGCTAGAAAGACGCTCCTGGGAAATGGAAATAAATATAGTGGGACAAAAACCGAGCTAAAGAGCAGATGAATATTGCATTCAAGTGTTCAATCTCTGGGAGAGGATGTATTTTACACAATGATCTTTTGTGCTCACCCTTCATTCTGAAAAAATGTGCGGTGGTTGTAAATTTTGAGAAAAAAATTCACAGGGAAGTTGGTACATTTGATATTTTTTCAGATGGAGGTCGTATATATATATGTATACATACCTATCTTAAAATAAAATTTCAGTTCTCTAGAAAAACATAACCTTTGCGTGACTTGATATTCCATTTTAACGAATTTTCCGTTAGCCTATAACACGATAACGGATATAGACTATTGGAGTTGATCCAGAGAGAGTGAAAATACAGTTTATTTCAAATTGCCCCATTTACGAAACTGTGTGCTCTAGCTGTAAAAGGGTTTCCTGATTTACTAACCTTCTCAAACTAAGTAAATCTGATGAGGTTAATTTTATTTTTTTAGAGCTGTGATATCCTCTTTACAGCAATGGTTAAGTACACACAAATAAATTTAACAGATAGATGGACGTCATCCCTAACTATAATTAATTGCAAATACTTATTTCTTCAGATTATGTATTTTACTTTATCCATCAACGTTGAACTGTATCTTTGACCCAATCCGATTTTCATTCGTACTATAAAATACTTTTTGGCGTCAAATCTTGAATAATGTTCTGTGCGAAAGCAAAACCAGACGAAAAACCTCATTAGTTGAGAAGTAATAAATGCTAGTCGGAGGGCGAGAGAGCAATGAAAAAAAATCCTTCCAATCAAGATAAAAATTTCGATTAGATTTTTTCCTCCTCTCTTAAAAGCTTGAGTTGAACAAGAAGTTGATATTTCCATTAGGATTACTACCATATTATTAGTTGGCAAAGCTAAACGGGTAAAGAAATTCTGCTCTCTTCAGCTTATCGTGCCATGTCGTGTGAACTAGCGTGACATGCCAGTTGTCTGCATCTCTCTCCTCCCTAAAACAAGCCAACTATTGCCAGGAGAAAAGAAATGCAATAGAGAACTTAAAGGAATGTGAGTCTACTACAACGTCTATCAATTGTAATAGACTCACGAACCCCCATGTGAGTAGGCTTCATGCATTAGCATAAATCTACCAGTTTTCTGGCAAGATTTTTCCCCCCTATACGTTGACAGTAAATCTTTAAACTTTATGCTTGCCTCGCCTACGGAGCAACTCAAAGAGTGAAATGTGGTCTTGAAACATTTTAAAAGTAAGGAATGCTTCGTTAAGAAAATTTCTACCTACGCAGGGTCATTTGTAATTCCATTGTAATTTGGATTGCATGACGGAATCTCTAATGTGATTGTGGCAAGTGGAAAGCATGAAAAACAAATCCAGTCTAGGGGAGAAGGCATGTAATTGATAAAATCATTCCTGTTAAAAAATGAAACCGTCTAGCTTACACGTGAGTTGTGATGCTGGGAGCGGCATAGAATAATCAATACAACACCACAAGAAATTTTAGAATGGCATGGTATGCAAATTGAATATTTTTTCCTTTTGTAAAATTTGCCGACAAGGGTTTAAAACACAAAATGCCACGCTTTGCTGCAAAACCTCCAAGTCACGTACGTCTACTTCTTCAGCAACACACAAATATCTCCACAAAGGGTTGAAAGTCCTTCGGAGAAAGTGAACAAAGTAACGCGAACAATGAATCAAATCCCTGATATTCTAATTACACTACGATTCACAAAAACACAAAAAGAAAGTAATTCTCTATGGCTAAAAATATTGAGAAAACACTTTCAAAAATTTGTGAGCAAGTGCCAACAGCGTAAAGCTTCGTATAGAACTAACCTAAAGGGGAAAACGGCTTTTTGTCAATAGTGGACAAATTGTAACAGCTGAAAAAAAGCTCTAAAAACTTTCAAAAATTTGTGAGCAAGTGCCAACAGCGTAAAGCTTCGTATAGAACTAACCTAAAGGGGAAAACGGCTTTTTGTCAATAGTGGACAAATTGTAACAGCTGAAAAAAAGCTCTCTTTTGAGCACATCACATCATCATTCCTTCGCACACAGGCAACCATAACCATACATCCGTAACGAGCCAGCAACCAACTTCCACTCATCGTCATCATGTGCCTGGTCGTTATTGTAGTCGTCCTCGTCCTCGTAAGTGTTCTTTGTCGCCACTAAAAACAGCTTCACTTATAAACATCTTCCCCAGTCGACACGTCATGTCACGTCATCATATCGTTATTACCATTTTGTCTTTTGTGTTAGCATCAAACACACACACAGTAGATATTGTACGTATCGGGAAAGTTAGGTAACTATTCAGCCCTTGCATGCATGTTTCGTGGGTATTAGTTCGGGTATCTGGGCTGTGAATACAGGGAAAGATTACTTTATTCTTAATGCTTGTCAAACCCCCAACGTTATTGTCCGTGAGACGTCGGACAGATACGGAGATTTTGAGTGAGCAGCCCGGAATACATCATAAAATCTGAAAAGGGATGTACGCATGTTATATTGGCTATAGAACTATATTTGAAGAGAGGAAAAATAACTACGTTTGAATGTATAATTATATGAGCCCCTGGCGAAGAAAAAAACGTGCATAAAAGGCACACTTAATGTTCTTTCTAGGAAATACCTCATATATTGCATATATGTGTGGACGAAGAGGATGAATGAAACAGGATGGATAGGAGGGGTGGGCTATAATTTTTCCTGGAGCGGGGTATTATATATTATAATGTAGAATATGACAGGAGAATTATGGTAACATGCTATGCACAGCTGTGGAGAGGGACAAGTAAAATAAGAAACAATTCGTGAGTTGTATACTGCATAAAGGATACACACAGGACAAAGTACAGATATTCCTATCTGTACGATTGTTGTGTAAAGTAAAGTAAAAATAGCGAAAAATTTCAAATATCTTTTTCTATACTGAGGTAAATTATAGATATACAGTGGATGGTAAACTGGATCACCCCTTTTCTTTCACTCAAGACTTATGGTTTTATTGGGGGTAAGAAAAGTCAAGTTGTATTTCAATTCGGTAAGTAGAAGCAGAACAAAAATAGCCGATGTGTATCTCTATCGAAAAAAAAATGAGCTATATAGTGTAGTACCACCAGGGGAGTTTTTATGAGAAGGGAAGGGATGATTTCACTGTTTGGACTTGTTAGTTGTCACAAGTTGTGATTTTTGGCTGTTGAGTTAATTTGAAATTTTTTTTAGGTAGGTATTTTAAATTTGGTGTTGTCTTAATGTACTTGCCTTGATAGTAGTATGACCTTTTAGTTTGAGATCATTTTTTTACGTAAAATTAAATAAGATACATGATACATGAATGGTTTATTTTAACGCCACTATTAACTTACATTTTCTTTTTTAATAATGAAATGATGTGCAGGTTGGTAGTGATAGTTGATGTGTACATACTGAATTTTTCTTGGACTAGCAGATAAGGTTGGAAGTTGGAACATAATAATTTGATTTGATTTGATTTATACCAAGCACCATTTTCACTGTCAATTAAGACATTTTTTTGGAATTGAAGTCAAAATTTGGAATTGAAGAACTCACAAATTTCATCACATAAGCCAGTACAAGAGATGAAGTTTTTCTAATTCAATAATAATTCCCAAACTTCTCAGGAGCCCAGCCCAAGTAATAAATAGTCAAAACAATTTTCATCCTAGACCAATCCTTACACGACTAAAATCTCTTTTTAGTCTTTTTCAACAAAGCTTTCAGACAAACCCGCATATCACCACTTATCAGAAACTCTATCCTGAAAAAAAAATCTCAACACGAAGTGGAAAACATGAAAACGTAATTAATTACAGTCATTCTGACAGTTTGCCAGCCCCAACTTGCTGGCAGCGTAGAGACGGGAGAACCAATGAAAACCAGTTGTACCATGAGCACTCATTCTTTACACACATATATCTTGATAGAGAATATATAGTGATTACTCTCTCATGCAACATTACTCATGCTGTTGCTCCAATGTCGGAATCAGAAAAGGAGAAGGAAAAAATGTTGATGGGATAACAGTGCATGGTAGGACCCCTTTTCCTTTTTTCAAAATGAATTCTTTTCCAAGCGAAAGAAACACAGACATTTAGGATTTGTGCGCTGGTTGGCTGATCAAGCCGGTTTTCCTTCTTGCCTTTTATCATGATTATGGAAATGGCTGGAGAAAAAAAAATTGTTCGCCAGAGCAGTTGTTGTTGACTTGCTTATTTTGTAAAACTGCATGATATCCATATGGGGATATACAAATCAAAATCTTTAACTAGCTTTCATGACGAGAAGTCTTCACCAGATAGGTACATTTTTATATAATTTTAGGCATATATGCCTAGCTACATGTGCATGCGTGTATACTGAAAAAAATAAACTCTCACAGTGTGTGCTTCTCAGTGTAGCCTTTGGGAATAGAGAATGGAATGCTGGGATGGTTGATGGCGAGCCATTCAATGATGGTAAATGGTAGTGGTAATGATGATGATTTTATCTAAACCCTTGATTCGTTATACGCGATACGCTCAACCTCATCTGTATTCCAAGACCATGGGAGCATCACATTTCAGAAGGGATATTATTTACAAAAGATTTATGAACTTGATATGGACGAGGGATAGGTATGGTTGGAAAGATGTCGTGGTCGGTTGCAAAGACTATGATAATGGGAATAGCCGCCTTAAATCCAGAGAATACACTTTTGGTTGTGTGAGTAATCGGTAGTTTGCTTTGAAATGAGTTTAATACGAGGTTGGGCATATTTTTTAAAACTAGTAACTAAAATCCCAATTTTTATGTAGTAATTACTTATGTATTTTTTGCAGGATTTTTTTTAGTGAACATATATCATATTTTCAGTAATTGTTACAATGAAAGCGACAAGGTATTCAACATTTTAAATAAGAAAGTGTTTTCATGAAGTTTCTTCCATTCTCCATGAGTTTAGTAGAAGCACGTAGCTCCTTTGACATGAGCATAGGAGAGATGCGTATGCAATCAGCGTGAAAAGGGAGAGACGCGTCGGCAAAAAACGTTGAAACAAAAATGTACACAACTCAAGAGATTCTCTCTCATCAAACCGACCTAAGGGTAAAAGTTTTTTGGAATCGTATGTACCTATTCAAGATGGGTATATGGTATTTATGTATATGTTTTTTTCTTCAGATAGATGGAAACTCCTGGTATGGGTTGACGTTTCTTCCTTCAGATGGAGCAAACCAACTGGATATCGTTTCCCCGTCAGCTACATTCTACACATACAAGATTCTCACGAAAGGGTTGATTCCGTATCGACGACTTAGGTATGTGGATGCGTATACTTTAAGATTACCTACCTTGTTTATTTGCAATAACGTGTTTTCTTCTGTTTGAATCTATGTGGGCGAAGTGAAACGAATGAAAAAATTATCATATTTTCTTTTAATGTTTTCTCAATTTCGTCAGAGAATTTTCCTTTTTCAGAGGGTGGCGCAAAATTCATTTATTTTTCATGCTGCATAAAAATCAATGCAAGTATTTTTCAAGTTACCATTTGACCTTTGCTGATATAGTCAAAATTGATGAACACCAGTTTCTTGAAGTTTAAAGATAATTCCATATAAAAATAGAGGCTTTGGTGAGGTTGTAATTCGGCACTTTGCTTTGCAAGTTATAACATCTCAGAATGAACGACATAAGCATTCCAAAATGAAATGTAAGGAGGACGGACGAGCATCAGTCGGCAAGTTCAAAGGAAGCTGTACGTTCTGACAAATCTTTACTAATAATTATCATCATATGCGATTATTGCTTACTCCGTCAAGACAATGACAAAGAATACGTGACATTTGTGCATGCGCTTCTAACTCTGACGTCATCGTCGTCACATCCTGCATTAGTTTCTATAGATTGCATTGCTACTGGAGTAATCTTCGTGGAATGCAGTTACAGTGATGCACTGCATGACTTTTAAAGAGATTTTATTGAATTTATGCAGTTGGCAATGAATGCATTGAGAGCAACTGCATTGCTTTTTCTGCGGTTCAAATGGTTCGACATGGTTTAGCTCGATATAAATGTGTTATGAGATGAAAATATAGAAACGGTGAAGTGTAATTTTACTACATTGGCACTGCTACTCTCCTCTCAATCTAAAATATATTTGTCGTAGGTTTTTTCTCTACTTTGATATTGATAATATATGGCTTACACAATAATTTAGCCAAGCCACCTTTCATTTCTGCAATAAGATCCCACCAAAAATACCTAATGAAAAATGAACTAACTGTTAAATGATTGTGGTTGTAGTGGTAAAAATGGCAGTTTCTTGACT
>JAHZNA010000440.1:0-11985 GCA_027743935.1 Sinodicranocentrus sp. ZH6 | reverse complement strand
TACTTTTAACAATTTGTAATAAGTAAAACGAATTTATAAAATCGAAAAATATCGATATAGATATACATACATACATACATACACATACATAGTATTTCGACAACAACCGTTACAAAACTTTAAAAACCAAAAAAACATTGCTGAAAACGAGAGATTTCTTGCTAAGAACGTAGCTTGAACTTGAACATTTAAGCTGATGGTAAAAACAAGACCTGTAAAGCAAAAAAATCACGTTTTATTTCAACATACGTATGCAGATCATACAAAGAAAAATTTAATCATATATAAACTATACCTTGGAATTTACCAGAAAATTGTGTTGAGATCATAGCAAAGGACCTTCAAAACAGTTGGGATTTATGTAGTTAATCAATTCATTGTCACTCATTTGAGATATTGCATTGGCAAAAGACCCTTGATGCGCCTGCAAATCGCCTCCCATTCCCATTAATCCCATCACAGCAGGTTGTGGTGTAGAAGTGAGAAGAGGTGCAGAAGCAACAGTGACATTGTTGCTCAATGTTAGTCTCAGATCATTATTCATTGCTGGCGTTGTCTCTGACTTAATAATAGCCTGTCCCAAGCAATCTGCTACGGATAAGGACGGCAGAGCAACTGCTGTAGATGCAGAATTTTCAGATGATAGTATCACGTTATTCGCCGTAGCAGTTGGATTTAGTGACTGCTGTGAATTAGATACTTGAATATTAGTAGCGATTATGGGCGAGTTTGCAGTAGTAGAAATGGAGTTGTTGATCCCAATTCCATTTACACCGTTCATGATCTGCGGTAAACTAACCAGTTGTGTTGCCGTAGACTGGAAAGGATTATTTACTGTTGTTTCTGGAACAACAAAATTACTAAGTTGCGTTATTGTTGGTGTTGAAGTGACATTTAGTCTAACTTGAGTCACTTGAGGTAGTGGAGCGACTGCTGGCATATCCTGAGTTGGAAACTGTAGATCTAATGGAATAGAGTTTGTTACAACAGGTTTTTGGTTTTGTAATGTCAAAGCTGAAAAGGCAGGTGCTGCTACAGTCACTGTAGGTTTCATCGAGTCCAATAATTCCGTGGCAGTTTTTAATATTCCAGCCACAGTTTTGTTATCGGGTTGCTGATTTTGAATCTGCTGTGAATTCACAGTTTGCTGCAATACTACAGGTTGAAAACCGTTCATAGCTTGACTCTCATTACTCTGAACTCTGGTACTCTGAATTATAGGAGCTGATGAAAAACCAAGGTTGCACAGCGGATTTATAGTACTCGTACTAATTGGAGGACTATGTTGACTTATGTCCTGCCCTTCCAGACTTCCTGAGCTGCACAAACTTCCGTCCGCTCTGGTTGTCTGAATTGTAGGAGCTGATGCAAAACCAAGGTTGGACAACGAGTTTAGAGTCGTAGTGATAATTGGAGGACTATGTTGGCTTATATTCTGCCCCTCTAGACTTCCTGAGCTACACAAACCTCCATCGGAAGATGTTATTGATACAGGGGAGCATACTAAATGTAACATTATAATTTATTACTCAGTCAGTACTGTCATTATCAATAAATTGTAATTTACCAATCACAGTTCTTCGTATACCTGATGTAGGAGATGAAACTATAATTGTTTTCACGAGTCCGTCCTCTCTTGGGGACATCATTGTGCTTACATTGACTGTTTGCATGTCCACTGGAAGAATAACCTGCCCATCTAAAATTATATAATATGAGTTTCTCATTAGAACCTATTGAGGATTCACTATAAAACTCGAAATCAAGTAATCCATTTTTAGTTTGTTTATTTACTCTGAATTTGTTGAACTAAAGTAGCTTGAATCATAGGCTGTGTCACTTGTTGCTGGTGGGTATGCTGATTCTGATTGCTTGGTACACATGATTCAAGTACCGGTGAAATTCCTACGGGAGCTAGAGATAAGAATACCGATTAGATTTAATGCATCTCATCTAATGTGCACAACGACCTAAAGCCGTTTACACAAGCGTTTGGTAGAAGGCCACGGTTGCGGCAGCCCTGTGAACGATTATGCAAGCACAGCACTTTTTAAATTTCATTCAAAGCCAATTTTTAATTAGCTTTACTAATAAAAATTTGCGTACATGTATAACATACACTTGTCTTGTGGATCGGCGGGTCATTGTATGCTCGAGACTCGACGTGCAGCAAGACAAGCTGTTTATTCTCCATTATTTCATGCATTTCAAACTTTAATGTCAAATATTTGTTAAAATGCTAGCAACTGATTTGTACGGTTATGATTTGTTGAAATAACGAATCAGGCGAGTGCTTGCATAACCAACAAAATAAAGCTTATCGATACAACTGAAGAACCAGCCCTGCAATAAAATAAGTACTTGCACAATTCTTTGTTTTGGCAACATTGTGTAAAATGTGTCATTTGGGGGATATGTCATTTGTCCAGCCGAGCTAACCCTCCTATAAAACTACATTCGGTAATAATAATAAATCTTTGGCATGAAAGAACTAACAAAACAATACTATTCCTCCTATCCCTTTCGGTAATTTTTTGTTAGCTTGCAGTGAAATTAAAACGTTCAATCAAAAAGCACTAAAGCGTCTCTGCATCATTAAATTATCCTTTTAAAAGTGAATTTTTACTTGCACTTACTACAATCCGCACAACTAACTGCAAACTATATCATTCCCAAATTAATTGCATCCATTAACTTGTAGAGATAAGGTAAGAGAAGTGTATGAAATTCCCTATATAGTTATATGCTCTACCTAATTGCTCTCAGTTTCAACGAAAACTAGTCATATTAACTAGGTACATCAATACATAAATGAAGTATTTCCTATTCACAAGCGTACGTTTTAACGGTACTGTGCTTTCATGTTTTTCCCTTCATCTAACTGGTAAAATGCTTAGCGTAGAGTGAGAGTCAACGAATATTAAGTCAATCGTCCATATTCTACTATTCAATTGTCATTGATGTTATGCATGTATCATACTGCTAAAAATTAAAATATTATTATTATTATTAAAAGAATCAGTATAAAAGACTAATTAAAATTAACTGTGCTTGTTTGTGTGTGGTGCTTAAATACAAAAAAAGTGTTGAACGTGTGTAGACAAAACACTTGGAGAAAGTTAAAATTTGAAGAAAAATATTAACTACAATAATTCAAACAATGAAAAAATGCCATAATGCATTTGAACATAAATATGTATAAACTTCATAATAAGAAAATTTTACGATAAAAAATTCAGCTTTAAAATTTTATTGGGCGCAAGAATGTTAAGTAATGCGTGTAATATGTAGGTGTCATGTTCTGTCATGTATTGCATGTGTTCAAAAAAGGTATTGGTTTTGAAAGAGTTGTGAAACCTGGGCGCTTAGCCAGTGGGGTCGCCAAAGGGCACATGAGCCTGAATGGCAGAGTCGATGTGGAGCTGATCTGAGTACTACACCTCTCATTCGAGTGAAACACCATGAAACACATTACGATGCTAAATAAGGGCAAAGAAAGGCAAATCATCGGTCAGTTCAGCTACTGATCTGACAATACTCACCTTAATATACCTTGGTTTCCACTCATCAATAGCCCGTGCCAGTGAAGGAACAAAATTTAACTAATAAGTCACTGATTCCAAAAATTAATTTCGGACACATGAGGGAAACCAAAGCGGAGCCAAGACCAATGTTTCCATAAATCATTTTAAACATGTTACACAGTTTTCCAAGATATTGGAAGAAAAAAGCTACAGAAAACGTTGCTGTTAAGTGAACAATACAGAAATATTAAACATTGGAAGGAACTTACAAAAATACATACAAAGAAATTTACATGTTAAATAAAATCTAGGATTTTTTTACATAGTTTTTGATCTTACATAAATGGATACATATGTTAAAATTACATTGGTCTTGACTCATTTTTTTGCATTTCAATCGCCCTTAAAAAAGCAAGACAAAAAACATTCAACCCCCATTTATTCACCCAAGAAGAACAATTTTCTGCCAGTGTCCCACCTTGATGAAAAAATCTAAGATACAGTTGCACCGGAGTCTGCCTGAAAAAAAGCAGACGATGCGAATTCCCCAGTACACTATCAACTTAGCCCCATTTGTAGCTTAGGACAAAGCCCTTTTCAGTTTGCCCACTCTTATAGAGAATCGAGTGAAGGAGATAACATAATGTCCTGGTATATGTGAACAATACTTCGTGCATGAATTCGTCTACTCATAATCATCTGATTTCAAGTCTGCAAGTTTGCAGATCAGACGAACTAAGCGAATTCTTTGAAAATGATGAATTTGCCGAAATAAATTTGTATATGGTACTAATTAAGCTTTTACAGTGGGAATTGACACTAGCAGAAATTTCCTTTCACACAGTCGATCACACTAGAAACATTGAGGGAATGGCCGTGAAGGATACTACACAGTATTTTTTTCCAGAATATGAAACTCGGAAAATTAGAAAAACAGACTGGAATGGTGAGGAGAAAAATCTTTTTTTGCGAGAAACTCAAAAATATTTCGAAAATCTAGTTTAGTTTTGATGCTAATTCTACGTATCGAGTATGTATATCAGAAACTAGGTATGATAAAGAATAGTTGAAATTTTTAGCAATCGTGCGTATTTTGTTGTAAAGCATGATGACAATATATGCCACACAATAAATAGTTTAATAAAGGAGAATATATTTTGTTAGAATAATCAATCATTATAGCATGATAAAGTAATAACTTTTCCAGAGCAAATAAGACGGCCATTCCCTCATGCAAAAGTCCTAACAAGCTTTTAGGTAAAATTGGAATAAATTTGGTCTTACCATTGACGACTTCAGGTAAGTATGTGAACCTTTGAGATTCACTATGTTTACCACCAGAAACTACCAAGACCTTGCATTCCACCGGTTCCATAATGTTTTCATCCTTGAAGCCCGGAACAACGCAAATTAAGTGGTTCTAAACGGTTAATCAAACCCATGAAAGTTACTGAATTGTATACATATGAAGCATAAAAGGGCTTACATTTTTATTGTAAATAATGTCCCCGAGAAGCTATAATAATCACTAAATACAACTGGCGAACACAAACCTGCTGAATATAATCTTTTAGCGGTTCAGAACTAGCTTCCCATATATCATTGCCTTCTCCGTCTTCTTGCTGGAAGACAATTTTGGTATCCTTCAGGAAGTTTTTGCCTATAATGAACATCTCCAACCCACCTTTTGCAGTACATTCATGTAATGACTGTTTACATATCTCTGGTACACCGGGTGGTTGAGCTGGAGAGAAATAATATTGAATACATGTAATCATAAACAGCGTGTCCATCTGAGCAGGTGCCGATTAAATGCCCTAATTTCTTTTGGTAGTAAATCTATTAGTGCTTACTGCAGAGAATTGGAACGGAAGCAACTTGCAGAGTTTCCTCAATTCCATCAGAATTTATTACGGTCGCTCGGAAAATCATCCGACATTTTGTGGATTTTTTACGGCTTTGAGAAGCGTGATGAAATGGAAATCTTTGTTCAACATCGACGTTTCTCTCTTTCAGTATCCCAACACAATCACAACTACAGAAACAAAATGTGAGTTTACTCTGGTGAATAAGACTTGTATGTAAACAAATAAATTGCAGGAGATAAAAATATTAAAATACCTTATAACCGACCATCCCGTGCAAACGGAGACAAAATGGAAGTTAAGGTCGGGATTGTTCCAGGAGGCAATCTTTTACCAACACTCCTGCTGGGCATGTAATTCTGATTTTGATTGCGCAGTTTCAACCCCACTTTTGCTGTTGTCTGCTGTGGAAAGCTGAATCGCGAGCGTTTCATTGGTATTGGGGAAGATGCACTGACCGATGTCGTACTAGTTGGGGAATTCGGACTAACACCCATTGTTGCAGTTGCTGTTGGTGCAGGAATTGAAGTTGTAATTTGATGAGTGGAGTAGGGAAGTGTACTGGTCACTGTCATGCCCTGTCCAGTGCTGTCAGGAGACCTTTAGGAAACACAAATAATTCAAACATGCATTTTGGAAGGCTCATTTAAACGATTTATTGAAATAGTTAAGATGTTGCTCATAGTTGACATTTTAAAAACATTTAAACGATTGATGATACCAGTTTCTCTTTACTCACATTCTGACATTTTCTGAAAGCTGGATAAGTTTCATAGATTGTTGAGGATCTAACACCTGGGCTTGCTGAGACAGAACTGATACTAAAGGTGCAACAGGAAGACTGCTTGTATTAGGAAGTGCGTCTACAATAAGACCTTTTAAGCTTGTGGCAGGACTAACTGTAGGGTTTACCCCCTTAGAAAAGCCAAATCCATTAACGTTCACTGATTTCCCACTGATTGGGATTCCATCCAAGGCAGGTTCTTCAAAGAGTTCCTAAATAATAATAAAAGTGACAATACGTAAGTAAGTGAAATACAGCGACAATGATCAATGCAAGCTAACTCTTTGCAAAACCGATGTCTACAATAGCTCATTCAAACTTTCACATATGATGGTTCGACCGGTAATTATCGCTAATTTTAAATCTATAAAAAATATAATGAAGTAACGGAAATAAAGAGCAACAGCAGATTATGTCAAAACTATAGAAAGCAATTCCTAATGTAAAGATAACAAACATCTCAGTTAAAGAATGATTCACGGTAACAGCGGATGAGCACATTCATTTTGTAAAAAACATCACCACAAAATGCAAGAGAAATATCCATGATATGCGTACTTGGGTTTGTGCTACTACATACTACGTACTTTTCTCACGATGAACGATTATACAGATTAAATTGTACTTACATGTATATTAAACCTATCATAAGGTTAGAAAAACATATAAATTTGTGTTAATGTGTAGTGAGCAGATACAGATTTAGTTTAAAGAGTGAGAGTAAGACTCAGATGCAAATGTAATTAGTCGCATAATATAACCAACAATTTACAGCTAGTAGTGGATGTTACAGACCACAAATATATTAGGAATATATAGGTATTTAATCAAGCGGCTTTTTTATGACTTACTAATTTAAATCAATGTAGTGAGTAATAATGACCCTACAAAATTAACAAACATAATGATTCTACGTAAGCCTCGACAGAACGAAGAAAATCAAATTTGATTTCACCGATTGTACTTAAAAAGTCTGTTGCCATCTACACACTGCTGAAATATTTCACGCATTAAGCGAGCACGCTCGTCAAAAGACTAATGAATGCAATGCTGAGAGAAGGGAGACAAAAACACGAAATCATAGTAAACTGCATTAATTATTTCTAGTCACTACAACTAAACATACATACAGAGCTATTCTAAACTCGACATATCACAAAATGTTATGTTATGAGGATGTAAATAAGTTCTACGGGGTATCTCATAAGCTTATAACTAACATGCAAGCGTTCTGCAATAGCTCAATAAGCATAATAGTAAAAAATTCGCGAGTGCTTCCAGCATCCAGCTCCAGCATAGTTCTACACGCAGTATTTCATGGTGTTTACATTTAATGATGTTTTCGATCATGATCAAACCTTGTGCACTAGGTTCTTTACCATGATTCCATTCGCTGTACACTGTTAGTCAGTTTTTAGGTAATCAATCATACAATAATTTGCAGGAGCACAGCCTAGTCAACGCTTACGAGCGGAACGGTTTGTAAATGTCACACAATAAACAAGGGATTTCTATGTGAGAGTTGCAGGGGACGTCACAGATTGCAGAACTTAACACGTACGCATTCATGATTAGCTTTATTAGTAGGATAAATAGAAATGCATTGCTGAAAAGCGATATTGTACAAGTAACGCAGAATGCACACCTCACCTATTTGAAGAACCTTTTTGCTTTGATTTGTACTTGTACCCATCAAAGGTGGAAAAACAGAAAACATTCAAATTCCTATTCCATCCAACTCCAAGCTACACATTTACATATATATAGATATTATTAGATATGCACACGGAATAAGAAATCCTTGAAACAAAGAAGGAATAACATATCAGTGGTCAGTGCGACTCAGTCAACATCATCCACCATGCATAATACCTAAAAACTGTTTCTGGTCCTTCTGGTCTAGTTTCGTCGTGTTCTGCTTTAGTTGTTATTTATCCGTCGTAATAAACACAATATTTTTTACTATTTGACGTCATTTCGAATCCGTACGCTGTTACTGTTACCTAAACTGGTCCTCTTATGACAACACAAACCACAGAAAAACCGGGCTGCGAAGGTTATATGGAAATGAAAATTTGGTTCTTTAGAACGGAAAAGTGAACAAGTCAGTAACGACATGAGCCATGAATATGAGTAATGAACGTACGTACTATACCGTATATGTTTTCATATGACTTTATATATATTTTATTTATGATTAGCTGAAAAGATGTAACTGTTCTGTACATCTACTACTAAACTAAACTACTACTATATACGGCCGAATCTTAAAGGTATTTAGCAGAAACAAAGCTTAAAATTGTAAATGAACAAATTTAAGAAGGAATAAGCTACAAAAGAGATTTATACAAACAAGGCAAGGCATATATTTAGCAAAACTAGAAACCAAATGGAAACCAAAGCTCAACTGAAAAGAAATATATCCAGCAATCCAACTAACGTTTCTATACAACACTAGAGAATTTAGAAATATACAATAATATAGTAGTACGAATTTTTACTACAGAATTACGAATATTCAAACAAAGTTTAAGCCACCTTTTGAAGAGAAACAGCTTGTGATAGGATGACCATGGGATCTACCTGGGTTGCTTCAGCTACTACGGCTTCCACGGAATCTCCTTTGTGACAGTTGGGATTCTGATGTTGATTTGCATAATTTAAATTGCGCAGTCCTTCAGCCTCCCGCGAGGATTCGATTAAAATATCTTTAAGTTTACTCAAGCTGCAGTCGGGCAGATTAAATGCTAACTTTTCGCTGATGTCTGCAGATGCTACCACTGCAGGTGCGTTTGTAAGCCTATCGTCGTCAACTTCCTTCAATGCAACGCCCAAGCCTCCAGATTTGATCCTATTATTATCAATCTCAAGAGGAAGCTTCATATTCGTACTCGATTCAAGACCGAGTGTAACTGTTGAGCTGTCACATGCGAGCTGCTGTTTGTGTAGTGGATAATTTGGTTCTTCTAAATAATTTTCCTTTTTCTTCAGAAATGCATGGACTATAGCATTATTCACAATATTTGAAGCTGAGGTTAGGGACGAAGGAGGTTCAGTTAACTTCCCAAACACCTGCTGAGCAAAATCTAACGGCTGGGCAGTATTGGTTCCTGGTACCATTAATAGGACTTTTGGTGGCTGTATGGCTGTTTGTGGAGTGGTTGTCAATGAAATTGTACATGGAGGGGTAGCTGCAGGAACTAAAGTAGCTGAAACTGATTGGTAGGACTTGTCAAACTGATCAATAGCTATAGGATCCTCTTGATCCAGCGACTCGTGGAGAAGGTTTGCCAGAAATTGCTTCTGCCAATGGAAAAGTCACAATTCCAAAGAATTTCAGAAATAACCATTTGTTAGTAGATACCTCGGTGTTCGAAGAAATAAAAAGTTTGTGCGCATTTTACGATTCAACGTGAATGAAGTGAGTTTAGGCTTTAGGGTTACGTATATATGTCTATAAAGTTTCACACATTGGTTGAAGAATAATTCTAAAACTGGAATTGTAATCATATTAAAGGCATTTATCTAATCTGCCTTTCTTATGGCGCCATATTTATGATAATGTGCTTCTTTACTGGTAGAATAAAACAAATGCTTTAAGAAGGGGTATGCATTGGTCTACGTTTTTATGATTAAGAAGACCGAAAGTGTATCATATCACATTCATGTTCACATTTTTGTGGTATCAAATTACTTGCTGAAAGTTTGGCAGCTCAATATCACTTGGTCATTTTCATGCCAATTTACTCAAACGAAAGTCCTCGAAGCAAAGCCTGCTCGTAAAAGCCTAATGACAAGAGGTGATTCTCTTCAGGCAATTTTAATGCAAAATAGATGACGTATCGACATAAAGTATAACAAATTCAAGTTGAAATAAAATCCCATGTCACATGTATGAAAGCGTTAGATTTGAATATCCAACATAGTACAACGACTACCGATGAAGCATTGCACATACATAACACTCCTCGTTATGTACTCAAACTGTTTTACTTTCTGTGATCGATGATGCATCTATATTTAGAGTTACTCTTAAATGCTAAATAGCAGGCAAATAAACTGGACCTGCAGGTTAATTGGTGATGGGCACCTACTTAAGGGCCCAGGCTCTTAAAATTTAGTTCTTATTTATCTCATAACAATCACCCATGTACCTAACTCATTGGCTTGTAAAGCTTATCGTTTTGGACATTTCTTTACTACCTATACGAAGATAATCAATCAGCATTTGATCTAACCTCTACGCATTTCGTACATTTATTCACACATTTATCCTTGAACTTACTCATCCAATTTACTTGTTTTTTTGCAAACATCAAACCAGTTTATTCTCAGAAAATTGACGATAAGATACTATTGTATAATTCATCTTACGTCACAAGCCACTATGCAATACGACTACGAGTCGATAAACAAAATTTGTGGTGATCATTATCACGTAACGCAAAGTTGCAACTAGCAGCAAATGAATATTTTACACGCGTGATACCGAAAATGTTCCTTTCGCAGTGCGTTGTTTACACATTGCATTGCAACGTATATTTATATTACTTCCTAAGAAGAAAAAACTGTCCGGATATCTTGAAAAACAATATCTGGTCAGCTAGAGTATCAATCAACATTATATTGTATTACAAGTATGATAAATGATATGTTCATAGATAGATATATAACATGTAATAGGTTACGTAAAATACCTAAGTACTGCCGAACATCTGAAATGATAATCGCAAATCACCGATGATATTTGAGCTATCTAATTTTGCATACTTTTCAAAAGGTTTAAAAATCTATACACTTTACATTTATTTATATCCAGTCGCAGTACCACTCATTCATTAAGAATTAAACCACCTTTAACTTATAACCCCGTAGTTAAAGTAGTATTACGTAGTGTGCATTTCAAAGGCTAATACTCACTGTGATCTACGAATCGTAAATGGAGACTGCTGTAGTACTTTTTGTGCTACTTCGGTTTGCTAATAAAACTGGTTGAAAAAACAGCCAAAAGCATTTACGTTACCTATATTTTTTTATCATCATATCATATAAATCCAGCGCAAGGATTTTCTATATTACAGATGCTCTAGTGGCAATCACTCAACAGCTCAAGCCTAGCAAATAATGACCTTGGAAGTTATCTAACTTGCCATTATAAAAAGATGATCTTCGTTAAAAGTTATACACTGGAATTCTCAGATTCAGAGACCGACGTTCCTACTAAGTAATCGTACGTACTTACCTATTACAAGTTCACGTGTGACCGGCATATCAAGAATATGGAGAATGCAAATATATATCATGGCATATGGCTTAGAAGCTTCTATATGATGCATCACCTAGTATGCATGTAACTACAAAATTAAACATGAATATTTCAAGATTCTAGGCCTGTAAACACTGTACTGCTTATAAGTGAAATTTCTACCTGTTTCGTACTAGATTGATTTTCCCCCTGCACATGCACATATGAGATAAGAATCATTAACACGAACCCGCTGTTTCCACACAGATTTCGTTCATCAAGCATTCTTACAGTTGACAGTATCAAGTATTGTTACATGTAACTATACAATAAAGGTAAGAAACTATGAGTAGATGATAAGTTTACCTTGTTGAGGTGTTACAGTTAAAATCTCAAGTGTTGATCGTTCGTGCATCATAAAACTCAAACTCAAACAATTCTTCACATTATTACTTTGTATATTAAGTACACTGATAGATCGATCCAATAAATTTTATACTAATGTTGAATGTAAATGCAATGCCAGAATCCTTCAACCACCTTACAGAGATTCTTGAGCGCGGAAGT
>JAHZNA010000439.1:0-30519 GCA_027743935.1 Sinodicranocentrus sp. ZH6 | reverse complement strand
AATCATGAGATTTTCTCAATCCATTTCAGCTCAAAAGATGAGGTGGCAATTTAATGAATGAGGCATAAAGTATAAATAAAAACTTAATTTTGTAGTTGTGACTTGTGACATGCTTAATAGTACATTTTACACCTTTGATCTGACATTTTAGATAGGTCTTCTTCTATGCACTGTAATGAAAGGCTCGGCCGACTAAAAGTCTTTATTGCGGCTCATGAAAGGGAGATTAATGTACAGGTCGAGGCAGACGGTAATTACAGATAGTATAAGACATAACGAGTCATTTCTGGGGGAAACCTGTCACAAATTGATAAATTGAATATGAGTAATATTTTAAAGCTTGGACTTCTGTAATGTGTATACTTAGACACCTCACTGATGTACATTATTAGTATAGCTGTTCTTATATATTATACAATTTACACTTGATTATCATAATCGTAAGGAATAGTTATATTTAAATGCATGAATTATTTACTACCAGTTCTTCAAGTCGGAGGTAACAATTTGTCTAATAATGGTCGTTAACATGAAATAAACGCAGAGTAAGCCTTTTATAGAATTTTGATTTTTGCCCAAGATGTCTGCGTAGTTTCAGGTACATTGTGCATGGCATAGCATAACCATACAAAAAAAGAAACAAAATTGAAAAATTGACTCACCAATTTGCAAGCTATAGCAGAACAATGGTCTGGTGAGATCACTCGGATCCAAACTAATGAGGCTTGGCCTTGACTCCTTCCCTTGTTGTCTCAAAGGGAGCGGTCGGTTTTGCATAATGGGTATGTGTGCACCATTTTGACTTTGCGGGTGATACTGCTTCTGGCGCTCTATAGAATTTCCATTAGTCGGCGAAAAATAGTTTGGAGATGGTAGCATGTTGGAGTCAGTCATGGAATAGGTCACTGGATCACCCTTTCTCTCGAAAAGGGTAGATGATGAGGTGGTAGAGCAAACGGAAGCCGTTCCATTGGGAGAAGAATATGTGTATTTTATTTGTCCATTAGTATTCTCAGCAGTGGCATAACAATTGTTGTGGTTCATCATAGTCTGCTGCTGACGAATCGGATGATGATGATTCGAGTCATTAGCTACATTGCTAGTATCGCCGGTGGCAGTCCACTGCCCGGAAATAGGTTTGATAGTTATAGAATTGCCCGTGAGACTTGTATTTCCATTTGAGCCAGTCCCACCACCAGTGTTCCCACTGTTGGCAGCCTGCATGCTTGATTTACTCTCCAGTGATGGCATTATGTTCAGCTGGAAGACTAGAACTTTTTTATCCAATGGAAAGGAGTGAGATTTTTACTTGGAAGAAAAATGATCTTTCAATGCATTCACTTTTCTCTTCAATGATCAGTAGGTTTATATAATCGGTAGCTCTGAGAGAGGGAGAGTTGGATATTTCGGTCAATATACGTGTTTCATTCAAGACCACCGAAACGAATCCTTTGCCAAGGAAAAACCGCAGAAATGTGTGTTTCTCGAAACTACTGGTAAATTCTAGCTACAAGAATGGTCCATGATTACAGGAAACGTGGGAGAGCTAGTCAGTTTATGGATAGTTTTTTCTCTTTTTTCAGTTTCCCCCTCTGGCGCATACGGTGAAGCACTAAAATCCCATATTGTCACTGTCACTATATATCACTCAGTACAAGAATATATACGACCGTATTATTTGTCGTAACCAGAGTGGAAACATGAATCGTCAGCAAGGACACTAGTTTCTAACACAATTTTCAATGCACGCACTCAACTTGATAATTGGATAAAAGCCATGCCGTAAAAATACCCGGCGGGACATTCTCCGCCTGCTTCTTGGACCTATAAAAAGGAGAGAAGGAAAAGATGTGGTGAAAACATAAAAAAAAGTTTAATTTCATGGAAGACCGGATGTTGGCATTTGCAATTTGTGAGCAAATCAATTGAGCGAGAATGCATTTTCTTCTTCAGGGTACCTCTTGTACTTTTGGCGTAATGTGCATTCATGACTTTGCTACAACTAATAATGCACGCGAACACCTGGCTAAGTTCTTATGTACACGTCACGTTATGGGATTCTTTAGCAGACTTGGCAAAAAGCCTGAGACAGCTTGGTGACAAGCGTTCATTGGTTTGAAAAGAGTGACAATACATTCGGGCTAATGTGGTTTCCACGATGTAACACTTTTCGGGCATTTGGAAGCGTGTAATGTGCAAAATAGTTGTTTTATTATTCATTAAGTGATGTCATATCCTATAATATAATGTATAATAGAACCTGTTCATGTTCATTGAAGTATAATAGAATAATGAAAGAAGGATCCACCCCATCTCATATTACGTGACTCTGTCCACATAATCATGTGTGTAAGTCGTGAAATAGCAACAAAAGTCAAGCTAACGAGCAAAGTTGCGTAACTAGAGGACAGAGTAAAGTTCTTCATGAATGAGATAAGGGGAAAAGCAAAAGGATATTTAAAACTGAGATAATATTTTGATTAAAAGTTGTTTTCTTCATAGAATTAAAATTTATGCATCTTTCTGTGACCTTGGTCATGGGCTGGTTGAAATCAACAATAAAATCCTCAAATCTCCTTGAATAGTGCAATGTTCATCAGCTCACACTGCGAGTATGGCTTATTTATCACTTTAAAATCCAGATTAGTCTAGATATTTTATATTTTATAGTGGAAGGATCGCAAAATTCATTAAACTTGGGTTTTGTGATTCGCAATCCGTGTAATTTCACAAGATGAAGTCAGAATTTTATAGGGATACTAGAGTTCAAAACGTCAACGATAAAAACAAATTTGATAAATTATGTGTGCAGCAATAAAAACAGTTTGCGAAGTTATCTTCTTTTCGCCATGCTATCCTGAGAGCTATTGACATTTTGGATGACTGTGAGAAGTGAGAAACAGCCCATGAAAAGAATAATAACAAACAAGATGAAATGGGAATTTAAGGTACATTTTCTTCACCATATTGCGCATCGATTTATACTTCATGCACTGTTACCTCATTTTACTACTCCATTCACACGTTTTCATCAACTTTATGATGCAATACTACACCCACTAGCCCATCAACGGTAAATCNTCATTTTACTACTCCATTCACACGTTTTCATCAACTTTATGATGCAATACTACACCCACTAGCCCATCAACGGTAAATCATTACTGTAACGATTATCGCACCACTTGTTATAAAATGGAGTTCTTTTCGTCGATGAATAACAAGCTTAAAGAGAAATATGTTTTCCATTCTAATTTACCTCTAGTACACTTTCCGCATACCTAATTAGGTAAGAAATATTTCTCCTTAGTTGGTCGATAATGAGCTTGGAAGGATTAAAGAGAAAAAATGGAATGGGCCAATAAGTCACGAGAGAAGTAAAACTGTTGTAATTCTATCTTCAACAAACACCGTGCTAAAGTCCCTATTAAAATGATACTCAAAGCCGTATGTTTACATTGTCTACCACTTGTCTTCTCGTCGATCCCACGCTCTTCATCAAAAGTAAAAGGGTTTGCTCTCTCACTTGGCTACACGTATTCATCATGTCCCTGATAAACAAACCGTGTTAAAATGTGATATTATCTTTCTATTCTACACTTCATTTGCCCACTCACATTTCCTCTTCGCTCCTGCCGAGACCCGAGCTGGAAAAAATTAATTAGCTTCGCACCATGAGTCCAATTCTTTATGTTTAGTCAACTTGCACAACTTGCGCTTTAACGTATCAGTCAGCATGTGCACTTGCTTTGTATATCTATATCAGATCATGACTGGAAACTATAAACATTTGAACCATCAAAGATGGATTTCTTTTTGCATGGAATGTAATTTGGTTGGTGACGATGAGAAAAAGTGAGGATCGAAGAGAGAGATGGAAAAAAAGTTAGCTTGGTAATGGGCATGAAGAGCAAAAGCCTTAATTACAATTTTCAAAACTTTATGTTTGGATACATCCCCTGTAATTTTTATATGAAACAGCAGTTCAGAATGAAAACAAAATCATATAATTTGAGCATAACACTATATACTACTGCTGATGAGACGTGAAATAAGAGATCTATCCTGGTGTTTTTAGCTGTATTGAATTCTGGTTGCTCATGTTTCTTTCAAGCCAACTCTGTAATTTCGTTAGCTCAAGCCCACACATGTATATTTCAAGTCAAATCCCTTTCGCATTCCTTACTTCCTTACAAACAGAAAAAGCATGACGAGTAACACTACAGGGAAAATAAATATACTCATGTCCAAGTTTTCTGGCAAAGATTGAAAGCAATTTCTATGAATGTATCCTTGAATAGCTGCGCTGCTGATGTTATGATAATTAAATCAATTTGTTTGGAACCAGTGAACATCACACTACACGTGTATGTGTATTAGGTATAGACCTTGGCAATCCAATCATCGGTATATGGTGTAACTGACATGATGGGCTTACTTTAGTGTGGATAAGCGATTGGAAACGGATATCCATGTCATGGAAAAGGTAAAGTCGCTTGGGGGTGAAGGGTTTTCCCAAAAGTATCGAGCTGGTGTTATCTTACGTGAGGGATGATCCTCATCCCGGTTTTTGGAAACTCATTCAATAATCGGCTTGCAAAATATGACTCAAATCATGGTGGTTAATTTAGCCTTAAAGCATTGAAAAGCTTTTAAATTAGTTGGCAGGTTGAAGGACAGAGAATTTATCGATTTTGGTTGCCGAGCCGAGTATAAAATATTATCCCCCGAATTCAAACGTTTGTCCTAAATTTAAGTATTTCAAAGAGGTCTAATCGTGACTTGAAGGAGAGAAATGAATATTGAATTACGAAAAACTACCTCCACCTCCTCATTCCAGTGGTGGAGTCAAGAAGCTGAAATATTACCTGACAACTTCCTCCTCTGAAGGATGGGATACGTTTTGAAGCTTATGGTGTCTTGTAGACACGGTTTATGATGGATTTAGTGCATTCTTTCATGCCACGATTGCCTGACAGAAAGCCATAAGTTTCCTGGTTATCCTATACGCTCTGATACGAAACATCAGGAAAGAGATCAGAAACCTGATCTTGCTGGATAAAACCTTTCTTCCTTCCAGCGACTAACATCAATATATATCACACTCACACCACAAGAGTCAGAATGAAAAGCATATACGTGAAGATATTAAAGCAAAAAGGAGAACTGACTTGACATGACATAACATGTCATGAAGATTTTTCATTCCACTCCACCACACACACCGATTCTCTGCTCGCATGCTTGGCATTGTTCTTTATTTTATTACTCGCTTGAAATAGATCTACAATGAAGGCCCATTACGGTACATTATTGTCTGGCGTTACTCTCTGAATTATATAAGATGAACAAGATATACTCTCAAATATTTTTTGTTCTTCAAACTTTATTCTATGCGACAAGAGTGTTTTCAGGGATCATGCAATGAAATCCTAAAAATGCTCTAAACACCACAAACATTGGGAACGCACAGATTCAGAGCAAACAGCTTCGTGTCTTGCTCCATTCACGGTAAACAAAGTATTCCAATAAAATATTCACCAAACAGCGGAGTCAATATCCGTCATATAAAATTCAAACCAGACAAGTCTTCTGTTTCTACTTTCCAAAATAGGTTGCTTATTATTATCTAAGGGTGGAATTCGACTTTCCCAATGCAATATAGTGGAAAACAAAGATAGAGGTTTGAAGAGTGCTGGAGCAAAAAATGATAATAAACTAACTCATCTTGTAATTGAGCTGAGATTTAACTGTCATTCACAAAGTGTCGTCCTTTCCCTCACAGTGAGTGAGCACACGACACGTCAGTGGAAAGGTTAAAGTTTTTAAAAACTACGCATTTCAAATTGTTCTCCATATGGCAATCCTTTTGTGAAGTTGAAAATCATCTACGTGAACTTCGCCTGTATTCTCATAAACTACACTCATTCATTAGAAGTGAGCCGTAAGAGTTGTAAGCATGGAGAGACAGGGAAAAGAAGGCAATCACCACCAAAGTTGTTTTCCATAAAAATGAGGAAAACAGATGTAGTGAAAAGCTACTGACTACTCGGCTTGGCACATACACGCTCACACACAACACATCGAATCATTTCCCTCCTGTCACTGTTTCTGGAACAGGGGATATAATGGATATCAACTCATCTACTCAGGGTATATGCTATCTTTGTAAGGATTTTACATGAGAAATGACAGAACGAAAAGTAATGGGTTTCTGTAAATAAGCTAAAAAAAAGTCAAATCTACTTTTCCTGTGACGGGCAGATTTTTCCCTGTATTTTATCAGCATGTGAGTACAAGCCACGTTGTAACATATAATACGCATGTAGCTCCCAAGTAGTTCAGAGATGTAATGTGAAATCTTTAGCTGTCATCAGTTCTTGTCTAGAATTTCCTCTTACCCCTGTGCATCATGGATAACTCAGCATAGTGAGCTTATTGCGGAAAATCCTGTTTTATTTATTCTTTGTAGAATGAGCGATGCAAGGCCATTTCATAATTTTCTAGAAAATGAGATTCCCTCAAAATGAAGACAGACAAGGTTCTCCTTGTTCTAAATATAGAGTTTGGAAACTTTTTGAGAGAAAAGTAAATAAGAGAAAAAGGTATTTGCCCTAGTGCAAATGTGTTTTTAGTCTTTGCTCCCCGTTATTGCCCTGACTGAGATGGTTTATGAGGTAATCAGTCAATACAAGCTTGAAGCCTTAAAAAAGTTCCCAGTGAAGTTTACTACTCCCTCCACCATTACAACTGGACCTGTCAGTTAGAATAGTTTTCAAAATGGGTAAAAGTGTATCGAAATATGTGCATCTGCTATTTTAAGTACACAGATACACGCATAACACTCCCATTTCGTAAACTCTTTCATTTGCCCTTCGATGCACTTCTCGCAGACATTTTCCTCAGGCCAAGTTCATCATAAAAAGTAGAATTTTTTGGGTGAGGACCTCTGCTGTGAGAGAATACATGGTGTATACAAGTGCATAACGTATGCATAAACTCTTTAAAACAAGATAAAGTTAGTATTACTGTAAAAAAGGGCTTACGTTAGAGTTTTATTTACAAATTTCCTTTCATTCATTACATGCGTGAAGGCATCACCATCACCTTATCTAGAGCAATAAATTATGCCCCCACTCGGGCTTTTCAGCATATTATCACATGATATTAGGCAGACAACCCTTTTGTTTTTTCCTCAAAGCATTTACCCTTAACGCTCTAATCTGACATTCTTATCTTCATAAAGGCTATAAATTGTGGAAATTAAAGTTTAATCGCTTCCTCACAGCATGATTGGAGTCTTTCCACTTTTTCTCTGGCTATCGCTCCCCTTGACTTGTTCTCCATTTTATTCTCAGTTTTATCACAGCACAATTTCAGAGGAAAGTAGCCTGGTTAAACTAGCAAGGAAGCAGGATGAGCTAGCCAAAAATAAAAAGAGTTAAACCAGGACAAAAAATGAATGCAGTGTTCAGCTGGACTTGGATGTAGAAAAGATGCATTTGTAACATAGTATGCTTTAAATGCGTACAATCGTTTTACGGGTTTTTAAATGCTTCACTACAACATGAAGTAAAAAAGTAGCTTCATAAGACTTTTGTAATTGACACCAACTAAACTGCGACTCGAATATGCTAATGTGTCGGATTATTAGTCAATAAAAAAATCGATGGAAGTTTCGAATTCAATTGGTAATAGAGGATACTTTTTGAAGCCATTAAAATAAAAGCTGGGAAAATAAGTTTAATCCTTTTCTCTCAGATGTGGTTCTACCTTGTGAAAATGGACTCAATATCAAATTTATATTGTTATTCAGAGAGATATCAAATTTCATGAGGGAATGATGATGTGATAACTTACATGATTTTTTTACATATTGGATTTTCCATGATGGAAGAAAGCTAGACGGCGAAATATATTTTCTAGCATAATTTGATACTCTATATTATTGAGCTACGATCGTCTTTACCGTGAGAATCGATAATTTTACGGTTGAATATTTACGAGCTATTTCTATCAACCTTTTCCTGAAAGATAATCGTAATGATAGTCCAAACCTAATAAATTATTAAAATATCTCAAAAAATTTCGGATGAAATTTACGAGACAAATATTACACTTTTATGTACTTATATGTATTATGCCTGCAAGGCTATACTATGTTGATATTATACAACCAGGATATGATATTTTTCGTAGTTATTTATGGACACCCTGGAACAGAACGTAGAACATAATCCAGACGCGCAACGTAGAAAGAAGAAGTTATTGCTTTTACATAATTTCCGTACCTCCTCTTTTAATGATAAAATGTGCACTGTTGTACATAGCTCATACATTTTAACTCTTAATAATGGATATAGATGTGTTTCAGCAAAGAATGCTCGTTCAGTTACTTACGTGGCAAGAGACAACGAGAAAAAATGGAGTCCCTATAAACCCCAAAACACATTTTCAATTCCAGCCTTAGAGATTTTTTTTTGGCGATATGGAGAAAATATATACTATCGTAGACGTATACGAGGGAAATGATGAAGGCGCAGGAATAGGGAATAGCCCTAAAAGAAAAGAGATTGTTTGGTAACATAAATCACCTAAATGTTTAACACAATTCTGGAGCAATTTTTCTTTCAAGTGCTAAAACCGTTGTGAGAAGAGCCCACGCTTTTTCTTTGAGAGGTGTACCAATTTCCAAGAGGCACAATGTTTCTTGAAAAGAAAGACACGCTCTGCTCCTGGTATTTAGGCAATAGAAGAAATGCTTAGAAATCATAAGGTTGTACTGTCTTCATGCACTAAATTGGCTAACAGAGTGAAACAAGTTGAAACTTAAATGTAATGTAGTTCCTTTTCTAGATATATTTTTTGTAATATTTCCTTGTTGGGAAATAGCATTCATGTGGAGTTTACGTAAGTACACGCAACAAGGATTTTTTCCTACTATATATGTATCTCCCTTATTATAATCGTGTACGGCATGTGGCATGTCCTTTTTTTAAAGTAGAAAGAGACCCTCAAAGTCATAAAGACGAAGTTTGTGAAGTTTTGCGTACATTGTGCTTTACATGCCACAACGATATATAGCTTCTATTCAAGCCATAATTTTGGAATGTCGATTGCCATTGAATTTCAAAATGTTTATTGCAAAGCGGCACCATGCATCTTGTACCCTGAAAGAGGTTTCCTGTCTTTCAGAAAAGGAAATAAAGTTGTGTACAACTGCTTGTCTGTTTGTTATGTTACTTCGGGAATTCCTCTCTGATCAGCTACGGTAAACGACAATTGACAGAAATTACATTTGCTACGAGTAGCAGTAACATCCCTTTTGTGTTCTGTAGGAGGATGGTAGTGTCTAGTCTATTATTGGTTCTTTGAGAACTCTTTTTGTCCAGCTGTCATATACAGTCCTTCTTTGTAGCATGGTAATTGTCCCATGTCCAGTTTTCTTTGGAGACACAAAAATGTACAACGTTCTTCCTTTTTGTAGAGCATTCCATTTGCTTTTATATTCTCCATAAATATTTACCATTTTTGTCTCTTATTGAATTAAATCCCTGCGTAGTAGGCTGTCTAACGTTTCGTACAGACACATGGACAAAATACCAACTTTCCCTAATTTTTGTACTCTTTTGAAGTGCTTTTTCGATACGGTTTCAAATGATCAAACTGTTTTGCTTACTTGAATTCATGATGAAGGTAAAATTTAGGATTTGGTTTCATTATCACAACCCATTATGCTTGACATTCAATCAGACTTAACTTCTGGTAGAAATGAGGTTTGGAACGAAACTGCGATAAAAACGTGACATCAAAATAAAAGATGCAACACATTCCGACTGCAGGAAAGCCAATTTTCTCTCTCCAAAACTACCTGCAACGCAACAGTGGTGTAGCATAAGGCAAGATTTCCCCATTCTCAAAAAAAGTTGCGCTGATGATGGCAGATCCAAAAATGGAAATGTTGGAATGAGACGACTCTTTTTGTCACAAGTTTAATTTTCCTCTGGAAAAGATATATTACTTTCCAGGATGGAAAATCTGGACAAAATTTATGCGTATTTTTATACCTCAAAGCAAACCTAGTATAATAAATGTTGTAAATTTTAGGATCAAATCCATTAGATCTAAAACCTTGGTAAGAAAAAGTTTCATACAGGCGCAGCACGTGAATCACACCGTGTTTTCTTTTATGTTCCTATTTACCCATCTAATTTGCATTTTCCATGTGTGTGAGTACAGCCACAGCCACCAAAATGCATATTCAATTAGGCAACGTTATTAAATTCTGGATGAGTTCGACCTTCGTGGAGGATCGTGTAATTTAAACGGTCACTTTGATAGCGTGTTCCTAGACTCCATTTCAACTTCAATGTGAGCATGTTTTTCTTTATTGACATTCATGCACTCTGTAATGATCACGATACTAAGGGAAAAAGGGCCAGACCAGAAATGAATTTCAACTCTGTGAATTTTCCTCGCTCTCCTGGTATAATGCAAGTCGTAAAATTTCAGCCTGTTACGTAATGCAATCCAGCATCCGATACAGAATACGTGATGCATATAAAATATATATATTTTTTAAAAAAACTTGAAATAATAAATTAACACTTTAATGGCGAGATTGCATCCGTATTCAATTCATTTTTTATTACATTTGATGCATACAAAATGAAGGTGCATGCGCAAAGGTCAGTAAAGTTTATACACATAGAGGGATATGGGAAGGGTGCAAACAAGAAACGTTTTCAAGCAATCTAGAAAAAAACTCATTTTCCTCTCTGCACACTTTTTATTGTGTAATTGTGCCGCATTAAAATTATGAGGCTGGACCATACTTTCCCTTTTTCCTGCTTCTGCCTTTTTATTAAACTCGTAAAAGCTCAACTCTCCCTGATGCAAATGCGCAGGGTTGTCGGAACAAAATCTCTATTAGAAAGAACATCACATTCAATATGCTTTTAGCTATTTCATTACCATTATCTGGCAACGAAGCTATCAAATTTGCTGATGGTTTCTTCAGCCCTCCCTCGAAAATTGGTTTTGAGAAGAAGATGCAAGATTTTCTTTTCCTCTCTCGCTCCGTGTGACGCGCTCATTCGTTTGAGTATTGTAAAGTGATCATTTTAATACTCCTTTCAACAGCCATGTCCAGCCGTCAGTGGTAAAAGGCGGTGGTGAATCGATTCGTTTATTACACCTTTGTCAGCAACGCCAGACCTGGGATTTAATATATACCTTGAATACGTGTGCACCTTTATACGTGGAAACGTGGATAAAAAGTCAATGTGAGAATGAGCTCTGAATGATACAAAAGATTTCTCATATAGTACGCTTGAGAATGAAGTGCACAGGGACCCTATTAACCTTTCCAGATTCGTAATATGTTTTTCACATCTTATGCAACGCTCTTTTCCAATTCTATTTTGTGTTATAAGGATTATAAGGATTCAGCCGCAAGCAGAATTATCGTGATGATACGTTTGATATGGATATGCGGAGAGTGAGAATTGCTGTTTGATAATGATGAAAGGATGAGCCAGCATTCACCACCAGTCATTTATTTCGAAGAGAGGGATGCTTGATGTGATAAAATGGTGAGCGATGAATGCTAACTTGACTGCAGCTGGTGGCGTGGTTTCCATTATTGTATTGTTCTTAGAGACCACTTTTTGAATACCGTCCTCAAAAGATGTATATATTTTAAAATGGTATAAAAAGAAGTACAGGAATGGTGAAATCTTTTTTGTCTACATTTCCCTTTCTTTCCAAATCTAGCTTTTATCACAATAAACAACAAAAGTCTAAATGAAAGGTGCTTAATGAACGCTAAAAATGTTAGAGTTACAGAGTGTGAATGACATAGATGCATGTGATATGCAAGATATCTGAATGCAATTCCACTAAAGGAAATTTATGGACTTAAATGTGGAATGCATATAGTATATGTTGTAGGAAATACAAAAAAATTCTCTTCAAGTACACGAGTACTTTGTTGTTTGTCTTTTAGAAAATCTAATTCATTGTTTAGAATGAAGTACCAAGCAGAGCAGATGCAGGGTAGATACATGTTTTACTTCTCTATCAGAAAAATTCCTTGCATGTTAAAGTATTTTATGAATGCGAACTTTTCCTCCTGCATCTGTAAAAGAAGGCGGCTTTTAAACTCATAATTTCTTATGGATACAGAGATGTCACAGAAGAAAAAAATGTACAGATGAGGGGAGTCAGAATGGATTATTATTATTACGATATGATCATTATTACATTGGTTCACTTTTCCGTTCCGCATTGCATTCCCATTACAGGTATGATCATCCCAGTCATACATTCTTACTTTACATAGGTGCACTTAAAAACCCATTGCATCATCTACAAAGCAATAGCAACAATAACAAAAAAGCTCGTAACACATTCACCAACAACATCACTCCTATCAACAGCATCATCAGCGCCAGAAAAGAAAAGAAGGAAGCGAGCACAACCTCTCTTGAACACAAATGCACTCCTCCCTTCCCGAAAGAAGTGCATGTTTCTTATCTCTCTAAAAACTCCTTTTTTCTTTCACTTTTTCGGCAGAAAACATCTGGGAGTAAAACCCCGGAAAGTCGAGACTTCCAGGTTGATTGCACATTTGAAAATGTCAGCGTTGAAAAGAGCTCGTTGGAAAATATAGAAATAAATCCTTTCTTGAATTATATTTCTGTTGGAAATGTTGCAAATCTTGATAAATCGAGTCTCTTGGCCAAACCTCTATTTACTTTTCACATGCTTTCTTGTCTTTTATATATGGCTATGTTGCATCATAGAGAAAAAAAGACTAGGAAGATTCATTGCACAAAATGATAACATAAACGTATCGTGAAATTTTCTCGCTTTTTTTCTTCTCCCACCCGCCTCCGTTTCTTCAGCTTTGGGAAAAGAAATTGATAATGATATTATTATTGAGTTTTGGATGGATGTGTGGCAAGCTCCACGCATCAAATCCTAAATCTCTTTCATTTTTTTATGGATTCAGGAAGACAAAAGAGTGCTGGCGTTGTTGTTTTTTCCTTGTGTGAGTTTTTCTCCACGCATCTACTCATGTTTACACGGGTATGGATGGTTAAAGTGGAGTCGCATTAAATGACAGTAATATTTACTACTTGCGCCACACACAGCCTTACTTCAACTCCCTTCTTGAAACTCGCAGAGGCATTCCCTATTTTCGCTTTACAAATATATGATCCCAAGGGACTTTGCAAGGAAAAAAACCCTCTACTCTGTCACCAGTGGTATAACGGGAGATTCACATCATCAATCTCTCCTCCTCCTTGAGACTATCAATCCAGTAGGGCCTTTACCTACCGCTGCTTAGAATGCAGACAAGTGCAAGAAGAAAAATAGATTTCTCCTAAATGATAAAACTGTCTTGGTTTGTGAAAAGCACAGGGAAATTATTCCTTTTGTGATGCGCTACTATCAGGGAGAAAATGCACAATGGAATTTCATAAATGGGCTTGCTGCTCTATGTGGAATTAAACTCCCGCTATCTGACTAAAGCTGTCTCCTGCAGATTCAACGGTTTCGCTGAGATGCCAAAGATATTCATTGTTATTCACAGCCATAACTTATGGATTACGACTTAAACCTGGATTCAAGGCTGCATTCCGATTACAGCCATTATTGCTTGAGAAAAGCTGCATCAAAGTGCATTACAGAGATTAGGGATATTTCATTGAGTCAGAGAACACATCAAATGATTCGCAAAAGCGAGTGATCTCTGTTTGGAGTTGTGAGTGTTGTTCTAGCTGATTTTTCTCTACTGAAATATGAGTTCTCCTTGATACTCTTATTGTTGACATTTTTGCGGTAATGGAACAAATTATCTTGGGATTGAACCAAGTGTTTAAAAGTGGGGGAAAATCCCGCAAAATTCATTTCTCCTTTTGGAAGTCGCTCAACTCCTTGTCTAAGAGATAAGAGGATACCAAAGAAAGGTATAGATTTACATTTTGAATAGCGTTTTTCTGCGACGCAATATATATGTATGGGAGCATCAATTTACCTCGAATAGAAGTTTTATAGAAAAGTGCGTAAGTGCCACTTACTGGGTCGTTACACAGCATCGCAAAAAAGCAAAGATTGCTCCATGACACGAAACAAAACTTCAATGCCTTTGTTAAAAGGATACTAATTACCTTACATCTTTATTTGCTTATCTTTATCTCTCCCCTATGTCCTGTGTTGGGTTGACGGTGCCAAAAATGTGGAGATTTTAATTGAGACTCTGGCATTTTTTTCAATGCCAAGTCAAAGTCAAGGGAAAAAAGTGGATTCATTCTGACAGGAGTAGATAGGCTTGTCTATGATGGAGCGAAACTGTGCTCAGAATACAGAAAACTGGTGGAAGTTTCGCAGCATGTAGTATGACGGAGTAGAAACAACATCTCAACTTTTATGCAATCTCTTTTTCACGGTATACCAGGATAGAGACCTTATCAAGTGGTACACGTGGCCTCGTGCATAATATGTCAATGTCTGTTTGGTGTGACAAGTGACGGAAAGGGAAAGTTTTGTTAGAAAAACATATACGCTGTGACAAGGAAGTATTTTAAAACAGAACATGACGAGCTAGGAAAACATAAACACATTCAGGGAGAATAAAATCGTATGGTCGTTATTCGTTATCATCATCTTTGGTTGATCACTGTCATCATTACAAATTCTAAAGCTATTTTCCCAATGCATAAAAATAAGTAATCGTTTAGTTTGGACCTACACCCAAAGGGAACAAGATATGCGCTCAGCCCAATCCATTTCAGGCTTATAAAAAATGACACAAGCGTAACACCTACGCTTAAACTTGTTTGCGTTGAGGGATTAAATATCATCGTGATTATCATGCGAGATGAGGATTGCAGTTCCTGCTTTATTTCTCAACGCCTTGCCAATAAACTGCAGTGCAGTCCTGGAACTCCTGCCAAAATGACATCCCATTGGATTAGGGAAATTTTGATGGAAAAGATGTAACCAACTTTATATACGCCTTATCCCGTTTCAAATATGCCAACTAAGCAATGTAAAGAAATGTGTGGATTTTTAGGTTCGTTGAGTTTGTACATTTGAACTGATAACATATTAGCTTTTGGCTTGCCTCCCCCAAGAGTTTGAATATATTTGTGAAAATTGACGTTTTTCCAGATCCAAGCATGATATGAACCTGAACTTAAATTAGTTTTGCAAACAAGCGTGGATGTGGATATAGTTGAGAGCATTGAAAGAGTATTTATTGGCTATGTAGGCGATGTCGTGACAATCCTTAACTCTTGTAATTTGTCGGAAATGGAGTTTTCCATGTCAATTTATTGGTTTTGCGGAAAGTTATGATGGCTTTATTTTTTGTGCTAGGTGCACCACAACAGTTAAGCAATTGCTTTCGCTTCCTGTTCCCGTCTATACGATTGAATCATGTTCAAAACATCTTTTTGTTTGGTTCAATTGTGCTTACGCATCAAAGTAGGTATAGTAGTGTAGATAAACTCATTAGCATAAAATTCTATACCAGAATAAAAATCTTGTCAGTATTTGTATGTGTGCTTATCTCCCTCAAATGCATGTTTACTACTATGAAATGAGCAATTTTGTTCGTGGAGTACAATTCATCATAAAATTCGCCAACCGACGATAATTATAGGTCTTGTGTGGCATGGAGCTTTATTTCAGTCATTAAATGTAAATGATCCAGCTCGGCAATGCTAATGTTATTACAGCAGCAGTGTGATAATCATTGTGGAAGATCGACAGCAAACAAGTCTCTATTTTGCATGCTTTAGGTCACTGCATGAGTTGTTGCTCAGGATGATCAAGGCTGGCAATTCTATTTTACTACATAATAATACACGCAATTATTTATCCTCTCCTGACGAGACACGATGAAACAAAGATTGGATCGCTCAAGGAATTCGTATTTCTACCATGACTTGAATCATCGCTCTAACCTCGTCTCAAATACAATGTAGAGATCTATAATCCCGTAAACCGAAACAATGTACTCTTGTTCGAGTTGAGGTAATTCGTTTCAAACATAATTAGATGAATTGTACAAGAGCTTGAAAAAAATTCCCATTATAGGGTTTTATTATTAGTATGCATGATAACATCTCTAAAATAGAGCACATCAGTCAAGTTCATAAGACAACCTGAATGTAAAATAAATCAAATTGTTTATCGTATTCATCATTCCTTCATGTAATATTCGTCAAGTAAGAGCATACTATGTGAGTGACTAGTCGAAAAGAGCACTATCGATAATGGGAAAGGTCATATATTATAAGTGTGTAATATCAAGAGCATGTGCCGACATCATGTTACCTGTCTGTCATCTCAATTTAAATATTCATAAAGCCAAATGGATCAATCACTTTCAATTATTACTACATGCATGCTCCGCTTTTTGAAATGAATTGCAATAGTTTACACATATGAGCTGTGGGCACTTGTAAAAGTGGTAAAATAATGGATTTTACAAGGTGCCAACAATACAACACGAGGCTTAACAAACCAAATTGGATTTCATGTAAATACAATTAATCCTTTTGATGGAATATGTAAGCAGGGGAGTTTTTATTGTTTAAAGTTATGCCTTGTTTGGAATGTCGTAAATCATTCATTAGCTCACCGCGTTCTTAACTATCAGTATATTCATTACATATAGTTTCATACATTAAGTTTTGAAGTGTTGATCTATACTTACCATCAGAATGCTTCCTGCTGAGAAAATAAACAAGGGAAAACGAAACTATATACTTTATGTTACTACTTTGAGCAATGCTCCAAATAAATGTCAAATCAGTAAAAAATGACAACAATGAGGATTGTGAGCACTACGTGCACACCACCACAACCACATAAATACGTTTATGTAGAGAGAGTTAAAAACTGATATCTATTCCACTCCCGAATACTTGCACAGAAGAGTGAAATGCTTTGTCAGGAAAATCCTCGAGTAATGACATACTCAATGTTCACACCCAATGAATTTCAGATCCTGTCACACACTCCACTTACTTTATTCATCCATTTTACTCGAGAGAAGTAACAATAAAAGTATTCACAATGTTCTCCACACAACTGGACTCTTTTGATTATGGTCGCATTTTCTTGCGCCGCTGCACCTCCTCACTGTGAACTATGAACTGGAGACAGGAATCATGTTTATATTCAACAATTTTGAGCTCTGACTTGCACAAACTTTATAAAAAGAAGATGAAGTAACAAAATGTTCGCATGCATTCGCATCACTACACGTAAAATGCGATTCATGCACAATTGCACTTGTTGAGTGGTTGCCTTGTTGTTGGAACGTAAGTAATTGTGGTGGATTGCTTAGGTAGCATGTAGCAAATCTACACTCGTGTATATGAATCATACGATGGGGACGAATTATAAGATAAAGTATTCATCTTGCATGCTTTAGTAACCTCTATTTTGATCTCTGATTGGGAGCGAGTGTTATTATTACGAGAGCGGATGTGACGTGACTGTCTTCATTCGCAAGGTAATATCTTCATATGAAGAGATCATCTTCACAAATAGAAATAGTTATAAGGACAATGGTACGTATATGTGTGTATTATAAACATAAATTTTTCATATGTCTATCATACATGGTCAGCAGAGCTCGTTACACAATAAGTATGTGGTAAGGTATCCCAGTTCAATGAATTTTGACAAAAGGGGTTTGAAACTTGAAGCAGATTCATTGAAAATTGTCTTGATTTTCCTTTCCAAAATATGGCTTAGTCTCTGCAAAAGCGTGAACTCTTATGTATGAATGAATCCTTTGAACTGAAAAGTTCATCAGCACTGTCTATGAAAATCGACATTAATCTCTCAAAACTTTTCCACCGAGAAACACGAATGTTCGAGAGTATTCTCTCTTTCCACAATATAGCCCTGAGTGGGAGGCTCCCCATCTAATGGGTGTGAAGATTGTGCATGGTTTAGATTCACAAATCAAGATAGTACATTTCCGTCTGGTATTGCACAGCAGCTGGAATTCATATCAGCACCATAGCACGCGGGTATGGTTTTCTAGTGATGAAATCGATTCCAATCCAATAAATTACGGAAATAGTCGTCCCAATGCCAATTTCCAAATGGAGATTCACAAAAGTATGAATTCCTCGAATGATTTAGATCCTGCTCTCTGGAACGGTTACGATCTTGAGGAAAACTGCTTCCCGCTTGTGGTATGAATTTTCTTCCTTGTAAATCATACCAGGAAAAAAGATTCGATTGCCGTCGTGTGGTCTTTTTCACAGGAACAAAGTGGTACACAGGCACATAGCTCCTCACTTTACTACATCATTTGGCTGACTGCCGAGGTGAAGGTTTAGAATAAGTTGAGTATATAAGCTAAATAGTAGTGGCAACTAAAGCATCTGCCGCCTGCCGTACGACGTTTAACGTTCAACTTATGATAATGTGATGTGAGTACCTACACATTTCTATCCTGTTTATTCTCCCTTTCTTTCAGAACATCTTGCTTGTGTACTCCTAACAACCAACAACAACAATGTGGACTTTACAATGGAAAAGCAAAGCTGGGTTCTCTGTTAGATGAAGCAGGATTGAAGCAAGGGACAGGAGAACAATAACAATCCATTGTTGGGAGATGTAGGTTAAATGCGTGTGTGCGTCTACTGCGACTGCCCACATGCCCAGCTTTTGAACATCCCATCCCTGTCGTCCATTTCCAGTTGCACGCTTGCACTAACAGGACCCTTTCGTTTTTATGGTAGGCATACAAAAGGGACCCGACACACATCTCGCCATCCCTTTCTTTTCATTTCCCTCCGATCCGATATGATTGCTCCCTTCATTCAGCTTACAAACATGCTACGGGGTAAGTAACGCAGGGAGTAGCCTTTGTTTCATGGTTGATGTAATTTGTGTTTATACGGCATGCTCCAAGCTGATATGCCACCTTTTGGAATGGGGAGACGAAAGGATGCAAAATGTATGTTGTGTTCGAGTGTATTTTCGAGTAGTTTCTGGTGACTCAAAGGTAGACATAGATTGTACAAAGGGACGGGACGGGTGCAGCCAGCAGCAGAAATAAGATCAGGGTGTGTTATTATGATTATGTCTATTATTATCTCTATTATATTCCATTTATTTTTGTCCAGGTTGCTTAAAGTGAGATTATTTCATGCTTATGCAGCTTAATCAATCCTCGTGGCAATTTAGATCAGGGGAAAACGTTCAACTACAAATAAAAATTCATGCACACAATGCATAATTTGTCGATACGTTTATAGGGTGTTCATCGCTGAACCTGTATTTCGTATGCAGATTTCGCAAAAATGGATACTATGACCATAGTTTCTCGTTTATATGCTTATAGATCGGACCTTCATTATTCTCTGCCCGGCCGGCGTTATGTAACTTGGTCCTTGCACGCAGGAGTGTTTATTTCGTTCCTCAATAAAACATGAGTACTTATTCTTTACCGATGATAGCTAGGTTAGGCACATGATATACATCACACGTATGCATAGGTACACAGGTACTTCACAAAAAAAGTTTTGTAAAGGAAGTGAGAAAAAACAGAGTTTGTATCCGGTTCACGTCAACATCGGCTCCGGTCTCGGCAACAATAGGATACTCTGCATCACTCCAGAAGTTTCTGGTATAAACAGAACTACTCAATACTGAGGACAAACTCCTTTATCGGGTAATACTGTACACAAATATGGGTAAAAAACTTTACAAGTTTTGTGAACAGAGCGTCCCTTAAGAGTCCCTTACTGACAAATACGAATAGAACATTGCACGCACCTACTTTTAATAATTGCCAAAGTATCGTACAATTGTCACTACGTATTTGTAACCCTAATGAAATTCCTGGTAAACGATTCAGTTGTAGCTTGCGTATATAGCGTAAATATCTGAGAAAAGGAGACCTTTGTTCCCATTTAAAACTTGATAGTAATAATAATAAGTATGTCTTCTAGCAGTTTTGAGTAGTGCTCTGTGCTATCGCTTCCCTGTTCATAAAACGATTTTGAATTCAAAACTACGTGACCTTTGAACTCAACTTTCTCATGCTCTAAATGAAGCCCTGATGATAAGATGTCAAATGAAAAATAGAAAAACAAATGGGAAAAATTCAAACTCTGGGCTGGATATGACGGTAATAACGGAAAATGGAGAACGGGAGAAAGGACGAAGAGAGAAACGGACGGGGTTAGGTAGATAAAGTACGCAAGCTAAATAAACGTACTTTTCATGTTAGTTCGCTAGACTCGCTCTTAAGAACTTTCCCACTATTTTATTAATTGTATCTTTGATACAGATGTTGAAATTCTTCTGATTGTGTGGTACTAGGACGCACAAATTTTATGATGTAAGCTTTTGTCAGTTACCTCATTCTTTATCCTACTATTAGGCAAACCTAAAAGTTTTACTATTTAAAACTAGTTATTTCGACATTTACGTCGAAGTCCAAGCGCTTCAGTATTACATTCTACTAAACATGAGTTTGCACTCACAATCAATGCTCAGCCAAAATCCTGGAGTTGTGAATTAATCAAAGAAGAATTTCGAGCTCACAAGTGGATTACTGACTCAAGGTTTTTACCATATATGATAGGATTTACGTGAAAGTCTGGAACGGAAAGGGGTATGAAATATTGAAGTCAATTTTGCAACTTCCCAGAATTTCTCAAAACGAGATTGCGCCACTCAGGTACAAACTGACTCCAATACAATACCAGGAACGGAACTTATGGTTTTATGCAAAAGTAGGCTATTAACTTGCTTCTACAGGAGTATCATGTGCTAGATACATATTTTCTCATAAAAATCCAAGGACGCTTTTTATTTAAAAGAATAAGCACTTTCGATCGAACAACCATTAAAAGTATCTCTACTGCGTGTAATATCAACACTGGAACAAAAAGCTCTTTCAAGCTACTATACTGTACATAGATTGTGTAAGACATGAGAAACAAGGAGTAATAAAGCTCCACAGTATGCTTTCCATGCAAAGTGAAGTTTTGCAGAATTTCCGGTTCCTCGCTGACTCGATATAAATTCTGCAATCTCTTCTTTCGTCGGTAGCTCCAAGTTTTCTTGCTCATCTTCTACAAAGAAAAAAATACATATGTAAAATATACTCCAGCTATATACCATTTGCCTGAGCGGTGACAATACTTATGCAAAATATTGTACTTTCGTAGAAATTCCTTTCCAATGAATAACGAATTAACACGGATACCTGGTCGCATCGACTCTCTCCACTTTTGCAAATTTTCTCGAAACTCTTCCTGTCTAGTGCTTGAGGAGTCTAAAAGAAAATTGAAATTGTATTTGGTCGTTGTCACAAAAAGTGTAATATATGTATACGCTACGCTACTTTATACTTTTTTGTGTTATATTACAAGTGCTCAGTGATGCAAATATTTTGAATAAAAAATGATCGTACTTGGAAAAGTGGAAAAGTAGCAGACTTCTGATAAGGGGCTCAATCCATACTTGTTTCTGGCTTTGATGCCAGCCTCGTAAATGGTAGAAGGTTGGAGACCACGAAGCGTAAAGCTTTTCGTATGAATGAACGCGGTGGAAGACTGATCCGCAGGAATTGTCAATTCCGACCAAGGGGGAGTTCTATCTTCGTTCAAACCGTTGATCTCAATATGTTTGTCTGGTCGGAAGTAAAGACGGTAGTCAATTAAATTGCTGTAGCATTCCACAGCCCAGTATAAAGTTACTCGAATCTCCTCTTCGATTTGAGTTCCTGCTGTCGCTCCCTCTCCTACTGTTCCTTTCAAAAGTATTTGTGTCTCCCAGCGGCTAATTATCGGGGGATTGGGTACTCCTGTATAGAATCATTCAATTGAAAAGCTATACATATTCATGTTATAAGTTAATTATATCGGGACACCTCCCGAAGACTGTACCCGTGAAGTCAATGTGTCTGATGTCGTATCCCCTACTGTTATTCGCTTCGCATGTGTACGTATTAAAGTCGTACTCTTTGACATCTGACAAAATCAAGCTGTACTCATTCGACCCAACGTCTTCCGTATAAATCCTGTCTGAGAGCTCCACGGCATTTTGTCCTATTCGCCATCTTACCTGGTTAAAATAATAATAATGTAATATTAACAAGCCGGATCTTCATAAGGATAACGACTAGATTTGATGAAATCATCGTAAACCCTTACTTCCGCCAATGGATCCGCATGAATAATGCAGACCAACTGGGCCTTATACCCAATCCCGCCGTGAACCCATCGTCTTGGAATTTCAATTTCAGGGGAATCTGGAAAAAAATGGTTAAAATTACTGTGCAGTATTTTCGTATTGATTATGAAGAATAAAAGTAAAAGTACGTGTGAGACGTTAGGAAAGTGTCGGAGTTGGTGGACTCGTGGTTTGCGAGGAAATAATTTGTATTCTCAACCAGAAGTTGTTCACACAGTCGACAAAAAAGTTTTTTTCCTTTTCCTATTGTCTCCACGCAAAAAGGTAAACGAACAAATTGAGCTTAAACTCAAGGAAACTTACATAACACTCTAACATACACAGCTCCAATGGCCGGTCTGCCTACTCCATTGTCTGCGGCACACACATAAAGACCGGCATGCTTCCTAGTAACTTTCTCCAATGTTATGCTTTGTAGATTAAGCATACTCTTGGGTATTGGAATTTGACCATCCTAGTAAAAGGAAAGAAGTTGTCATTTATCATCGTTAAGAATGTAAGAAAAAAGTTTGTCGCTTTATGAAACTCTGTGAACGTAAAGTGTAATGGACTCACTCTCATAGACCAACTTATTCTGGGTAAAGGATTCCCTTGTGGAATGCATCCAATTTTAGCATTTTCACCTTCTGCAATTGCCAAATGTGTGTTTGGGATAAGCCTCACAGTTGGAGCATCTGAAAGGAAAATCAGTTTACCATAAGTATTGTTTTTACTTTATTTCACAGAGTAAATCTCTGGATCTCATTTCTTTTCTGTTGCGTGTGCAGCTGCACTTGGTGAAAATATTGAGAAACTTGCCGTGCACGGTAACGGAATGTATTAGGCCAGGTCTCGAGAAAGTTCCAGTGAGAATGCACTCGTACTCTCCTTCATCATCCCTTGTCACGCCAGTGATTTCCAATGTCAGATCGGGATGAAGTTGAATCCTTTCGTCTGAGTATGTTGAAACGTTGCTTCCAGCGAGAACATTCGTTTGGTGACGCCATATCACATGGTTATCCCCTGTAAACATAATATGTTATATTATTTATGCAATCGTTTTTGTGTTGTCCTTGATAATATTCATTGTTATGAAACACAAACGAAAATTAAAAACAATACACGAGCACCAAGTTGCATAAGATATTTCATAGAGAACAAGAAAAAACTGACCTAGATTGTGAATTTTACAGGGAAGTAACACCCGATCACCTTGTTTTACAGTGAGACTCAACTGAGGACTGTGAAACTGTGGAATTCCATCAGTGTCTGGTATCTCCGGACTTATAATTGTAGTCGAGGTTGTTGTAGCGGCTACAGCCGTTGTTAAAAGTGTCGTTGTGTAAACACTCCAACTAAACCTGCTCAGCTCTTGACTGTCGCGAATCTCTACAAAAACAGAAAAATATCATTTATTACAATTTGTTCGTTGAAAGATATCGTCTACAAGTTTAAACATTTGTGGAGTATTTATAGGAATATCTGTCCACAATGTTCTAAAAACAAAAAAGTGGGCTAACTCGAGAGAAATTATTAGAGCATAAAAATTGGTAGTGTGCAAAAACTCTCATACTGAAAATGACAAGTTGCACCGGTAGGGAAATCAGGTCGTAGAAATTATCATATTTCATTTATGGCAATGCAACAGGATAAAGTGTCAAGCAGGAGTTGAGGCTGACAGAGGTTTGCAGAGTGTGGAAAGACGCCAAATTGGAAAACCCATCAGCTAAATATGAACTTGTGGTTTTGTCTAAAAAAGAGCGAAACTAGGTCATGACTTTGCGTTGTCACAAGGAAGGTCAGAGGTTACTTAATTCAGACAAAGTTAGATCTCTCCTCTGTGGAATTTTTACTAAACCCGGTTACTCTCACCCCAGGGTTGAAATATTATATTTACGTTTGGGAATGAATTCAAGCACGTACGTAATATCTGGCAAGACAGTTATTCTCGAACTTAGTCATATGGAACATGAGTTTTCTTTTCCTGTCAGAAACTATCATTTTCAATCTAATATAAAGGGAAATGATAAGGGAGAAAAAGGAAATGTACGTGACTCCTATGTACAAAGTTGGAAATCAATATTTGATGCTCTTGAGCACGCCCCATTCCTTATTTCTCCTCGTCAAATGCAATTAAGGTGAACTACTTACTTTTTCCATACTATTCTCAATTTGCAATGGTAAAGCATTAAAAGCAAGGCAAACAAAGTACATCTTAAAGATAATAGAGAGTCGTGCTGTGACATAAAAAAAATCTTACAACAAATAGAAGGCAGAGGAGCACTATATCGCTTTGGATGACATGGAAGAGAGAGAAAGAGAGAAATGCAAAAGCAGGAAGAAAAACTTCCAGAGGGAGATGAATACAACTCCGGAAGTGACAAGGAATAGGTCGACAGAGAAGAACTGACAGTGAGAGATAGACACTCCATTAGTGCTTTGCTTATTTCATCTCTGCCTTGGGCAATCTTGTTATTTTGCGTTGTAATATTTGCACATTCGAGTAAGTGGGCTATATGTCGTGTTAATACAACTTGCTCACACATCTGGTGAATAAGGATGGCACATGGTACATGCTTGTGGTGGTGATGGTGTGAGATGCCAAGTGATTTCCTTTTCTTTTCACTCACTCATTCCCTTCTAATAAACTTTTGCTTATTTTCCTTCATAGGATTTCAAGAGAGTGTTGAATGACGTTGGAAACACTATCATAATTATCGTTCACTGCCTCGATATAATGTTTTTGAGAGCTTTTGATGAGCTACAAAAATGACTTCTCAATGGCAAGATACCCCATGCGATTATCTTTTCCTGAAATGTATTTATTTTCTCAATCTTTGGAGTAATTAACAAGAAGAATGTGCTCGTCTACGATTGATGAGGATTGGAAATGCAATTAAGACCACTAATGCTGATATGGCTTCGATAATTGAACGAAATTCGCAAGTATTTGGAAAGATAATAATTTTTGTCATTTCCGCAAATCACAAACTTACGGTATAATTTTGCTTTCCTTTTTTTATTTAAATAACGACTTAATCACAATGAAAGCGGTAGGGACTTATTTGAGATTCACAAAATGTTTCTGCATTATATTTTAACCGTCACATTGAAAGGTATTGAAGAGAGATGATGAGTTCATGCAAATATAAAATGTATTTTTTTCTAAATCGGATTCCTTTGAAGTCTAAAGTCCCCGGCTTCTGACAGGATTTTATATGTTGACAAGTATCCCAACGGGAGTCCCTCAAGTCAAAGGTTTATCTATCAGAGTCAAATGTTTGAAAAACTATATATCGTGCTTTACATATGTACAATTGTTTGTCCGTTGGCTAACTCAAGCTCTACCATTTTATTAAAGAGAAGATCTGCTTCCTGCTAGCTATATAGACTTACTTCTAATATCCATAAAGGTATGAATCTCTCATCCGCTTTGCCTACAAATGTTTAAAAGTGAAGCAATAAAGAAACACTTGAATGTGAGCACTTTCAGTTTTAAACGGGATTAACCTCTCCTATTATCCATCATCAATAGCCTTTCTATGGCCCAATTTATTAATTAAAGTTCCATTAGGTCTCATCGTGCTCCTATTGAAATGCCAGGGATGATGTAGTGTGCTCCCTTCTTCTCGTTGAATAAAACGTGACTGATTAACAAAGTGGCTCCAGATAAAGTATTGCTTTAATGACCAAGCATAAGCTGTAGCACTTTGTAAAGACGTACTTCCATTCGATGGAAGAACGGACGTTTCTGTATATGCAGGCTTTAGTTGAATTATCCAGTGAAAGAGAAACCTTTGTGTGTGACTTGGAATGGATGTGGGTAAAGGACTTGACCACAACTGGATTCTAGTGTAATACTCTAGTTAGTACGTCGTAATACTCTCAAAACACAGCCATTTCTCCTTCCCTTTGAGCTGACATTTGGCTGACATGATGTGGTGTTCGTTGGTATCACATTTACTCACTCGTGATGAACTGCATGCTGGCACTGTCATTTTCCAAAAGGACACCCAGCGTGTTGGCAATGCTGACCGTACCCGTGGCATGGCATATGATGATTACTTTAGTGTGTGCATTAGAATATGTTATAATGTAGCATGCTATGCATTATCTCATAATATACCATGATATTATTACGCTGTTCGCACACACAGAGAATCGTTTATCCAATTACGGTACCATCTACTACTAATACAACGTTTTATTGACATAATCTGGAGTGCGGATTAAATAAGTATCTTGCCATATTGTATGCATGAAACTTGGACTCCTCTCAGGAAAAGACTAGAGCCTCCAAGCAATGTGGTATAACCACTGTGCTGACATTAGTGACAAGTGAAGATGTCTGCTTGAACAGGTTTCGATGTCTCTTCTCCTCCACTTCACGTCTTCGTTCTGGCTGGGCACATCAGTTTATTGGATTGAAAATGAGTTCAATGGTTTTATAATTGAATTAGACGGTCTTCTCAATCCAGTGAACATATTACGTTATGGATATATACAACATCAACTCATTATTCCTATTATTAGTATGGTAATTTAGCAGTTCTCAAGAGGAAAAACTGGCTAACAAAATAAATGCAAACGAACACCTTGGTACGCCCTTCAGGGGTAACCCACAAAGTACAAGAGATTCTAGTAGACCAATTAATTTTGCAATTTCATCAACAACCAACCATCCGGACTATCTCAATGCTTAAAAAACTTGAGTTTAAATGTCTAACGGAGCTAGTTCATGAAATAAACCCTTTGTATACACAATGAGTGTGTTCCCTCAGGAAAAGTGGTTCACGTTCATGATTAACTGTGACATATGGGACTAAAATGTCAGAAGTTTCTTGACAATATGGAATTTTCTTTTCTGTACATGACATAAAACTTTAAAAGGACTATCATCGTATCTCTCAACAACTAAATCAAAAATCTGCTTTCTTTACTTTTCTCTTTAGTCTTTGTCCTGCATGATGGTCCTTACTTGAAAACTAGAAAAGTTTTTCTCTTCAAATATCTACGTGAAGCACTTTATATCCAAGAAGATTATATGAAACAAGTTTTAATTAACTTGCATACTAAATAATGCTCGTTTCGAAATAAAAAAGTTTTTGACGAGAACTAAACGAGGCAAACGTCGTCTGGATTTCAGTCGTTTCTCATTTCCCCACCGACTAGAGAGTTTTTCTCTCTTCAACTTTTACACATAAGTTGGCATGCAATATCAGGGGTTTCAGCCTAAAATGGAAAATCTGACAAGAGTGATATGTCGTCAGGAAAAGCTTTTACGTTTTCTCAACAGTATCATCATATATCATACATAATCATACATAGGTATAGGTGCATACAGAAAAGCCCTAAGCGAAAACTCTCTTTTAGCTTGGATTACTTACCAAAAAAGAAGATACATATCCCCAGTAGAACTCTAGTCAAGCTGGACATTTGACAGAAGAAAAATAAGAAAAAGTAGTGCGTATGAGCTTTTGAACTTTTCATCGCTGATGTGAATCCCTTTGCAAGAAATGGAGGAAGATGGCAATATGGAGAACGACTGGAGAAGCCTTTTTGTAACACAAAAATGAGCACAGTTTTTTTCACGTGTTTCTTCTCTTGTTCACTGAAAGTATGGCACTTTTAACGAATTATAATTTATTACTAGTAGGAATCTCACGTTGAGTAATTAGTAAGGCTTCCTTCCCCCACCGGTAGTATTTTCATGGAGACTTGCCACCACCCCGCAAAAATAAACGTCTCTTGGGAAACCTTTTCTGTGGAAAGCTGATGAGTTTGTGGAGCAAAGTGGGAAATCACACAAAATGAGATGAAAATGGAATACACAATGATGAATGTCTCTACATATTTTACTTTCCTAAGGCTTCACCTCACTTCCTTTCCAATTTACATTCACCCTCGGATGTCAGCAATTGAGTGAGGGAGAAGAGGTGAAGGGAAAAATCTACTTGGAAAAATATTTGTCGGCAACCACTACTACACGGAGGAAAAAGCTTATAGTTGCGTGTATTACAATACTTGTCTAGCTGGTGGAAAAAATGGGATTGCTAATAATCACGGTATTTTATGGCTATCCTCTACAGTTCGAAAGAAGTGTTGAGAAAGAATGTGAAGAAGCTTTCTTCTGTTTTTTTCTCTCTTGTTTCTCTTGTTGTGCGCTTTTTATTCTCTTAAAAGTTGTTCTGGCACGACACTCACTCCACAACCAACCTGAGAAGAGGAAGAAGCACATGAAATTCTTAAGACCATCACTCTAATATGAATACTCACACAAAGCACAGCAAACTTCAAATGTGCATGTGTGCTTGTGCGGAGATTTATACTCTCATATAGAGAAACACATGAGGGGAAGAGAGATATGTAGAAACATGTGTGTACAAAGTAAAAATGGGCACAATAACAAACACTAAACTACTAAATGGCGATAATAGTTGTCGTCTTCTCAACTTCTTCGAAAGCGTAACTATTATAAAAGCAAGTTTATTCCAAACTGCTGATGCCTCGCAAACTTTGTAATATTCTACCGTCTCTAACTACTCTTCACGCGAAACTCATTTTCCTTGCTTTACTGCAACAGTAAAAATGTAAAGGAGTTGGAATTCGTTTGGAAGTTTAAGTTGCCGGCGAAATGGTAACTATATGGAAAAAATGAGTTGGAACTAGTTGAAAATACGCATATGATATGTATGCACTTGCATATTATAGATTACTGTCACTCAAACAGAAATCGTTTCAAATATCATATTTTTTTACTCTCCTGCTCATCTTTCCATATCTACAATCTTGTTTTTTGATAAGGACATATTGCACAAAATGTATGTTTCTAGTTGTGAGGTATAGCAGCACTTTAGGACAGACCAACCTGCTCTATGCTAAAAGTTGGATGACTTTACGATATGAAAACGACCCCAGGAATTATGAGAATATTAAGGTTGTTCTCCTTTCAGTTTAGATCATGGGCCTGTATATTTTCAGTGAATTAGTGTAGATGAGAATATAAAAGAAGAGTCAAGTGGGTTGCTCATTTCTAGATTACTTCATGAAAAAAATATCTAGCATCATTTCTCGCAGATGCATTCAACTGTTTTCTAATATCCAGGCCAAAAAATATATCATCTATGAGCGGTGGCACAGGGACAAAACAGTCAAATGTCTTGTTGATGACGACAACGACCGTATCATTTAGTATCCCTCACTTTTTAAAAAACATTTCATGCCCAATTCAGAGCTTTGCTGTGCGGCTAGTTTATTTTTGACGATGATACAGTTATTTATGGCCATGCCTGATGCTAACTGCATAAAGCTCATTTCTACGAAAATGGTTGATATATGCCCTGATGATGGAAACTGCAAAGGGATTGTGTAATCCCAAGAAACTTTTCTATTTCAATAGAAAATCCCGTAATGAAACTATTCCAAAATACGGGGCGAAATGGGTGACCTTGGAAAATGATCAAAGAAACGTAGAAGCCCATTTCTCAGAAATCACCGGCAGTTGGGAAGCTAATTAAATTTTTTCCGTAGAAAGTTTAAAATTACCTTCAATTACAGTAATCAACCTACTTTTTGAACAGACAAAAAAGATTCTTCACTTTTCAGAATTTTTAAAGATCCAGATCACAAGCACAAAGTTCCTCAAAGACAGCGAAGTCTCAACTGATTAATATTCATGGTGGAAGAGGAACAAAAAAGATTGCCTAGTCCGTTTGAAATGCACCATGTGTATGTATGTGATAGAGCCGGCAGTAAAAGCGTTAATCCAGTGAATGGTTTACTTTTCATTGCCAACATCATAATGCTCCATTTTTCACCGATGATGGTGCTCCTCTCCTACATGCATATATATAGTCTATTTCCTATCCAAACTAGGCATACCAGAATGACTGTAAATAAAAAGTAAGCATGCATACATAAGTAATCATTTGCATGATGTGATCGTGACCATTTATAGAGATTAGGCTGGATAGCTTGTCAGAGGGAAAACAAGAGTAGCCGGTTGAACTCGAATAAATCCCGTGAATAACATCCATCATGCATGCATAAATATAAAAGAGTTACCATCATCCTCAAATTATTATACTGACCATAGTAAATGTACATTTATTTCCCATGAATTCTATCACGGTCCTGTTTCCTAACATAATGTTGGTGGAAGTTCATGGGTAGAACACACACGGTTATAATAGCATACCACTGCTCTGCTAACAATAATTGCACATCTGCACACATGTACCACGCGGAAAATGTTTATTTTGCCCTATTTTGAATGATCCATCCAGAGAA
>JAHZNA010000438.1:0-30159 GCA_027743935.1 Sinodicranocentrus sp. ZH6 | reverse complement strand
AGGAATCAGTGTGGTTCCCAAATCCAAATAACGATGGATCTTTTATCGAGGCAAGGCTAACTCCGACTGCAGAGGGAATAAAGATAGGAAATATTAGTGATGTTCATTTTCTGCTGTACACAGGGTATTGAACATAGCCAAAAATGTCAATCATTATAGTCATGTCATTTTAAATTTTATAATTTAAGTTCCTTTAGCTTATTCATGATTTTATTTTATTTTCAAAATCATCTTAGAGATAATCAGCAGACACCCGATGAGCTCTTTGTTGGGGATAAAGAAGCACTCGCAAACTCCCACTATCTTGAAGGTCGTCTCCTCAAGATTATGATTCACGGGTTTGGAGGTTCTGCCAGTGATACTTTTCCTAGGGAAATGTGCAAAGGTGAGTATTCTTCCTAAGGAAACATTCGTCAACCAACTCACCGTATTTGTTGGCAGCTTTTACATTTTTCTCTCTCTATCTATGATGCAGAATACATGAAACTGGATTCCAACCTAAACATCATTTTGGTAAACTGGAGCGTTTCTCGCAGATGGATCCAACTATCTTGCTGCCGTTGCAAACGCTCAATTGACTAGCAGAGCAAGTGCCGATTTAATAGAGTTCCTTATCGCTCAGAATGTTGTTAAGAGAGAAGATGTTCACTTGATCGGATTTTCCCTTGGGGGACAAGTCGTTGGCCAAATTGGTAGCCGGGTGTCGGAAAAGTTGACTAGGATTACATGTACGTTTAAAAATATTAAATATTCAATTTTAAAGCAACATTCGTAAACGTGGATTTTATATTTAAAAAAAACTTTTGTTTTGCAGCTCTGGATCCTGCCTTACCCCTGTTTGACGTTGCTCATCTCGACAATCGGACTGATCCTTCAGATGCCCATTTCGTAGAAGTCATTCATACTGCCGGCAATGGTATCTTGGGATATTTAGATCCCTGTGGAACTGTCGACTGGTATGATTAACCAGTGTATAACACGTGTTGTTTTCTTATTTGTGTATATAAACATGTCTTATATCATTGTGATATATTTCTCAGGTACCCGAACGGTGGTAGGTATCAACCAGGTTGTGGTGTGGACCTGACAGGTTAGTCAATTCCTGTTAATACCATCTTTTTCATAAAGACTGCGTTATAGGCTCCATACTACATCAAATTTATTTCATTGCGCAGGAAGTTGCGCTCATAGTCGAGCTCCAGCTTTTTTCCTGGAATCCTTATTTACCCCAGCTGGCTTCCCCGGAGTTAAATGTGCAAGTTGGGATTCATATCAAGATGGGCTTTGCGAAGACAATGAATCCGCTTTGATGGGCCATTATACACCACTCAAGTAAACACTTGTTTCTTATTCCCTCTCATAAAACATTTAGGTATCAGTTAGGATAAAATATTTTATTATTTCTTTCCTTCCTCTTTCAGCATAACGGGAATATTTTATCTCACAACAAACGCAGAGTCTCCTTATGCACAGGGATAAATTTAATATGATGGAAATTCACCAGATGTGCAATTTCATTTTGTAACATTTTCCATTCGCATCAGCATTCAATAAGGGAATAAAGAATATTTTATACTAGTATGTATCCATATAGGCCAAATGCTGTGGGAAATATCATTCAACGTTGCATGTAACTCTACCAAAGGTAAAGTGACACTTGACATTTTCTGCGTAACCTACCTGAGTAAACTCTTTTATTTTTAAATTTCATCTTGAGCGTAGTTCCGTCCAGTGGTAGAAACCGAGACAGAACGAAATAAAAGAGAATAAATACTTTATCATCCTCCTCTGGGGTTTTGAACTTTTGTACTGAAGTTCGCCAAACAAAGCTAATTTTTTTTATTTAATAAATTACCTCCATATGAGTTCACGCAAAGAAAAGTTGGAACATCCAAATTTTCATCTTTTCTCTTAGGATTTGACGTACATACATGTGTAATGCTACAGCAGAATATTTATCATTTATAGAGTGTATGACGACATACCCACTCAGAATAGAAATCGCTTGGTAAACCAAATTTACAACAGAGAAATCCGTTGCTCCATCGCCTCCAGAAAAATATGAGTAGATACAAATTCATGTATATGAGCGTGTTCGTATGATGTTTCATGTATTAAGGTTCAAGTTACAATTCCTAGAGGTAAAATATTTTTAACCACTTTTTCATCTGAATCCGACTAACGTCACTCGGAAAGTCTCGGTGAACGGTGTATATTGTTTATGAGAAACGTCTTTCATCGAGTAGACATATTATACCTCTGTAAAAATTCTTTTGCAAAGCCCCTTTCTCCATGCAACACAAACGAGTCACGCCACAGAAAAAGTAAATTCGCTTGAGCCAAGAAGCACTAGCCTTTTTTAGCTCCGGTGCTTGCTTTCGCCAAATATTGTGCAAACCTTGTTCTGTATATATGTTTGCTAATGCAGTAGAGACTAGTGAGAAAGATTGCTTAGCCACTAAAAACCATGTTTTCCCACAGACACACAGTTTTGCTGCAGTGCATACACAAAAGCATATGTACATCTTTGCATTGACAAAAATTCCATGAAAGATTGTGTACACTGTCTAAAAAGCATTACAAATGTACATAAACGTACTTTAGAATTTTCCCTTATCTCCATTCACCATTTCCACCAAGTCGTGTAGAAGTCTCAGGCAAAAAAAGAAAAAAAAACTCGGGACGGGACCAGCAACAGCATCCAAGTGAAACTTGAGAATCCCGTCAGTGAGTGAGTCACAGTGAGACAGAGGACTTGAGCTGGAAACACAGGAGCAAGCACACAGATACACAAGACATAATCATATTATTATTTGGAGAAAGCTAGAATAGCTCTAAGCTAGCATAACATTTTGACTTATATACACTAAAATCCCAAGTTAAATCCTAAAATTGGATATAAACACTGCAGGAAAAAGGGAGCTGGTGAGAACATGACTTAAATGGGGAGCAGATTTTCCAAGCGATTTTTTGGCTCATTCGTGTATAGCAATTGAAACATACGTTCAGAATAAAGTTTTTTTCTTCTCTTTTTGATGCAGTCAAGCATTAGCCTGACGTGACTTTGGAGTCAAAATTGGGTATAAACTCACGCTTTTGTATGAAATAGGAAACTGGAAGAGACAGCTAAATAAAAACTGTTCCATATTCTCGTTACTCCAATAGACAAAGTAAAATAGAAACAAGACGACTACACGTGATCGATTTACTAAACGAGGAAGTGTGTAATATAATAAAAATAAGCAAAATAAGTCGCAGTATACAAGTCGTGAAGAATTTACAAGTAAAAAAAAGTGCAAAGTCAAAGAAGCCGTGGATGGAACGTAATACTCACAAAACCAGGAGGGAAAATAAACCGAGAAGCGTAGATGTAGTAGGAGTTGCACAGGACGGAATGTCAAGGTCAACTTCAGTTCCAATCGATTTTCCAACTGTGGAGAATTTACGGGGTATAGTGTCAAAGAACTGGTCCTTTCCCGATAGTAATTTCAATGAAGTCTATCCAGGAATCTTGCTAGGGGACGCGTAAGTATCCATCTTTATTGGAAATGGTTGACGAGGAAATTTTTATTTGTTCGTGTTCATATCGCTAGTTAATCAGAAAGTTTTTTATGAGTTGAATCTAGACAGTATGCTCTTGAACAATTTGAATGTTTGCTTATATCACATGACTTTATCGAATAAAAACTTGTGTACAGATTGATTGCCAGGGATGTCAGAGCTCTGGCAGAACTTGGCGTGACACATGTACTCAATGCAGCGGTTGGCGTAGATTCTGTAAGATATGTTGACACGAGTGAGTTGTTCTACTTGGCAAGAAACTTTCGGTGTAATTTTATGGGAATTCCAGCTATGGACATTCAGTCTTTTCAATTGGCTCCGTACTTTCATGAGACGTCGGAGTTCATTGGAGATGCTTTGAAGAACTGCGAAGGTAGGTAATTTGCCCTTTCTCCATGTATATACAAGCATAGTACACTTACATGATAAAGGCCAATTTCATGCTGAGCTATTGCCAAATTAGGCCATTCCAGGAGACTAATGGATTTCTAATGGGCTGAGAATTTTTGTTATTACAATAAATGGGGCTATTTAGTTACATATTTTACATTTTGTGTTTATTCCAGGAAAAGTACTTGTTCACTGCTTGCAAGGTCTGAGCCGAAGTGCAACGTTGGTAATAGCGTTTCTCGTTATTAAGAAGGGAATGACAGTTACAGAAGCTGTGCAGATGGTGCGGAGTAAAAGGAGAATTTATCCGAATGATGGATTCTTCCAGCAACTCTGTGATCTTGAAGTTCGGATCCAGAGATTGAACAATATGAATTTTGAGCATTATAATTTAAGGTAGATTTGGTAGCAAGTCGTTCGTGTATGAAATCACACTGTTTCATATCATGTATGAGGTTAGAAGGTGAATATTATATATATGTTCATTTAGGAACTAGGCAAAGATTTCTATTATGAGTTTTGTTATGAAAACATGTATCTCCGTAACTCTGTTAAATTTCGTTATTTATGCAATCACTCATAGTCGAGATATATTAGTAAACTGTAACCGACAATGACCACTATCAAGGATAAAGTATATTCACAATTTCTAAAACATCACAACACATTTTCCAATTACCTAAACGCGAATTGAATGTGAGAGTAACTAATCGAATTACTTATTGCTAAGATTAAGTCTGGGTGGCAAAATACATAGGTATTTATGAAATCGGGTAATAAAGAATAAAAATTTCGTAATTGTTAGATACTGATGTACCTCTCCGTGTTGGATATTATTGGATATTATTTGGTAGACAAATATTATGGAAATCGTACCTAGCTATATATGTACCTTATTGTCAAATGTGTAGAGATGGTAATATTGAAAAGAATGATTGTTAACTGTGTTACTTTGGGCTTTACAGAGCAAAAATCATGATTTAGATAAACCTATCTTTATTTTTTATCATAGTCTGTACTTTGATCAATCTTACATGCTGAAATCTTCGAGAAAGAGTATTTAACTATCTTGAAAGCATGATAGAATAGGAATTAGCTATTTGTTTAATATATTTAAGAAGAGCGATTTTCTGTAAATCAAAGTTTCTACTGAACGAAAAATGCAAGTGCTAATTTCTGTCGTCGATTTAAGCAATCTTTAATCTTTTGTTTGTATTATAGGTTGTGCAAATCTAGAGTTCAACAGAAGTTTAAGTAGTAATCTAGTTCAGCAAAATTTTGGTAATCTAGTTCAGTGAAGTGTTCTTCGGGGTAGCTCAGTTATTTTAGTTTTATGTAACTAACTTTATCATTTTGTAAGAAATTCGCGATTCGATATTTGATATTTTTATCATCGCTAACTACTACGCATTCATTGGAAAATGGCAGTTGTCGAAGATTTATCAGTAAAAAGCTGCTAATTATATTATGAGTAATACTGAGTTTTCAAGTTTCGTACCTAAACAGACGAAGAAGCGCCTTTTCCCTTAAAAGGATTATTAAATGTTCGAGGGATTCTGAATGTCAGTCTCGTATTTTATCTTGAAATCTGTAATTATTATGTAATCCAAAGAGTAATTATTAACATTCGTACATTCTACTTCAATACTTTGCGACATTATATTCGTTGAAATTTTGCTGCAGAAGTAAACTGCATGAAATGACAAATAAAATGGTAAAACTGTACCTCTACTATGCGAATTAGACAATTTATTGTTTAGTTTATTGCAATTAGCAGTACCAAGAAGCATTTATCACAGCAAATCGCATTTTACCTTACTCGATACAAATATTCTTAGCACACAAATCGTTCATCATCAAATTGCGTGTAACATTAATCTCAATTTTCACCCTTTGCAATCCAAAATCCAATAGTTTCCACTACTGGCAAATACTTTGCCACACCAGATTCTATATACAAAAAAAATTGATGACATAAGTCACACAGAAAATACCAGAATCAATTTCATTCTCAAGATGTATGTGTGATTTACATTTGGAAAGAAAAACTGTCTGTGTGCTTAATTTGTTGTGATAACTAAGCCTAACAAACACATTTTTTACAAATAATTTTCTATACCCACTTTACTTCAACAGTGGATCATAATGGAGATCAGCCCTCACCAAAAGCACTAACTACTATTGACTAAGTACACGAACTAACATTTGCTTAAACTTTAAACCAATATTATTCATATTATTTTACAATATAGTTACACATATTGCAAAATCCCGAAACGCATATTTTGCATTTGCAGTTTAATACTACACATTTGTAACATTGAAAAATGCTGCAACACGTGCATAAGTATTTTAACACCATTATTTCATTTTTAAAGCTTGCCAAAGATTATCATTGTAATTAGTAGCAAAACACGATATAAAAATGTACACAATACCCGTAAAGGCAGTTAATTTTCTAATCTACATCCAATTCCAATTCAACATTATACCATACATACATATGAAATCCCCCAAAATGCACTTCTTATAACAAAAGTATTTTATTATTGTGAAGTTTGTTTTCTTCGGCTATTCATGATTTTTATTCAGGGGATATACATGTGAGATTAAATGCACCCATAATTTAAATGGTTAACCAATTACCAAAGTTTAGTATACCATTGTTAGCCTTTAGTTATTAAAATTTTATCCTTCTTTTGAGTATTTATCATTTCCATTTTTTAACAAATTTCAAAATGCTACACACTCCAATCTCTTACCTTTCTCTTCCTCTGTACCTAATTTCATACCAGCATATCAAAATAACCTATTGGTCGACTCTGCGTTAACCTGTAATTGACAAAGATTTTGACTGTTTGATTCTCAATTTTCCTCAACTCCATTACCAGTCTTTTATATTCCTCCTCCAGCACATGAGGTTTGGGATAAGTCGAAGACAAAAATTGCGCAGCAATGATTTGCGTATCAATGGACCCAGTAGAGTGCAAAATCCCGTCGACAACGTGAATAATCCTTCCACCATTTCCTTCATTCTCCGTGAGTCGAAATTTATAGCACAGACTAACGAATCTCTTCAAAGTTTCTGAAAAAATGCCAATAATTTCTGGTTTAAATACTTCAATCAGTTCATCCGCTAACTTTCCAACTTGCTTGCCAATCTGGAATAAATCTTCTGCCAGTTTAATTTCCGGTCTGGAATGGAAAATAACGCTCAACCGGAGAAACAAACTGTCAATAAATATATCCGAGGGATTTACCACGCTGGAAAGTTTTTCTACCAAAGTGTCCATCAAACTTCGAGCACGAACATCGTCCCTCAATTTGACATACGGACATTTAAAGGACTCGATACAGAGCTGCTCAATAAAAGAGCTGAGTGCTTGTTTGCAGGGATACAAAGTAATAATATTCTCATCAGGCTTTTCCCATTGATCAGAGCCAGTGAGGCGTTGTTGCAAGCAGTCCAAAATCATATTGACTTCTGAGCTTTGCTCATCCTTCCGATGATACAAGAGATACTTGACAGCCAAGTAGACAACGTTTGATTGTAAATTTTGGTCTTGGTTTATAAGGAACAAATACTTTTTCAAGATTCCATTGAGAAAGGAGCTGTCAAGGAGAGAAATTTTGTCGGGAGTGATCCCTTGTAAAATGCTAGCAAGTGCCCACTTGATTTCCGGACCTGGTTTCTCTAGCCCATCCACTACTTGCCAGCATACTTGAAAATAGTCTGGAAGGAATTGATCCGGTATATGTTCCACATTCTGGAAGGAGCCCAACGAGCTCAAATAGTTTTGGTCGACAAGGGTCAATCCTTGAATGGCTGTTTTGAGTAGTTTCCAGTTATCCTCAGAGCTTTCGTACAGAAATAGTTGGAATATCCGTTGGAATATCAGGTGACGAATGGAATGATTCTTTTGCTCACATTCCCACAAATCCTTTAGGAACGAGATGATATTCCGCTTGTTTGAGATTGTAGTCATAAGTCTTATTGCGTGCTTCTTTACTGACACAGGCCTATTTACAAGCTCCTTGAGAAATGTTATTGCTTCAGATTCCGGTGCATTGTAGCATAGCGAATATAAGGATCCAATAGCGAGCTTTAAGTAGTCTCCTTTACAAAACTCTAAGAGGATGGAGAGACCTTTGGAAGGCTTTTGAATATTTTTGAGGGAGACACTCACAGCTTTGCTCATTTCATACTTTGTCTCGATGTCGTCTGCAGACAAGTCCACTTTGGACTCCCCGGGGTAATATTTTGTTGCGACTTCAAGGAATTTCTCGGTGCTTATAAGAACGGATGTAATTTTTATTGCGTTCACTCTCTCTCTAACCATCTCGTCTTCGTCTTTTATGATGCTCATAGTGGTTTGAAGAATGTTGTCCGAGATGGCCAAATGACCTTGACGAAGAAGCGTTTTGAAAAATACTGAATAGTTCTTGAGACTAAGGGCGCGTAAAATAAAAGACAAAATGGATTCTGTATTTGCCAAAATGGTAGCCGGATCTTTGCAAAGAAAATGCAGCAGGATTGGAGGGAGGGGATTAGACTTCAAAAGAGTGGGAAAATATTTCTCTCTCGCTTCCTGATCTCTTTGGAATGCGAGCACAATTCGAGTTTTGTTAGTTTCATCAACGCCTTCCAGAACTTCTTGAAGTCTTGCTGTCAACCATGAGAATTCCGTAACTGTCATTGGGTCCTTGGGATGTCTCCTATTCCAGCCGGCAATTGACTCTGCCATTGATATAATTCCCGCTGTAAGACTTGAGTTACTTGGGAAGGGACCTCCGCTTGGGTAGATTTGTGCAATTTGCATGGCAAAGTATTTCAAACATTGTTTTTCCAGCTTTGGGTGGGGAATCAAAATATTCCAGCTTTCTCCCCAGCAGTAAGTTCTCGTCTGAATTTTGATATAATGTTGTATCTGTGTATCCACAGGGAGCTCTTTCAGCAATCTGTAGTGAATGGATTTCTCCAAAATTCTCAAAATGTAATTGCTATGCTGCGAGAATTCGTTGTTCATTGAGGATATCTGAAGCAGCTCGTTGATAGCATTCCAATGCTCCATGCTCAACTTCATGAGTTCAAACCGACTGACAATTGCGTTAAGGAATTCAGACCTAACTTGTATATGATCATTCCTAAATCTTGTCACGACGTATTTACAAACCTCCTCGAAAGCAGACATATCCTCGTTGATGTAACAAGTGAGAACAAGCATTGAAACGAGTTCAGCTCTCCGATGGATATCTGCTTCCAGTGCTAAATACCCTTTCAACTGTGGCACTGACTGGCTGGTGGGTCGGAAAGCTTCCCAGAATCCTTCATGATGTGACGGCACATTGCCCACGCTTTGGTATAGATATTGACTGTCTGGCATTGTCAATCTTGTATCAACCCATTTATTCCTTTCCTCCATCGGTAAAAGCTGGATAAGTCGGGAAGTCATGAACTCTGGGAATTCCAGCAATTTCTTTTTATAAACACTTTGAAAAGCCTCTTCCAGCAAGCCAAATCTTTTCTCCTTCGGGAATTTCTGAAGCCAGACAAAAAGAGAGTCTTTTTCTCCCCTATAGCCTTGCCTCCCTATTTCAAAGACGAGCTGGAAGGATGTGATAGATGTGGGAAGTAATGAGGTAAAGAATCTTGTGAATTTTTCATTGTCCAGCCTTTTCATCGTTTCTTTTTGATGGAGGATTCGAGCATATTTGCACGCTGCCTCAATGACCCTCTCCACGTACGTCTCCTTCAAAAGCGCTCGAGTCACTCGCGGGCCCAAAGTTAGTTCTGCTATAAGATCCCCATATTTTTCAAACAGGTCCATAAACCGGTCCGGATTCATTTTTGCTAGTCTAGCAAGCACATGTCGGTAAGAATTATTTATCAAATATTTATTGCTCTCCCTTTCTTTCAAGAGTAAATCATAAAACTTTTCCAAGTATGCTACAGCCAGGGAAGGATACTTCTCAAGGATTTGCTCCAATTGTCGACTTGTCAATTGCACTTTTTTCTCATCCATCAAGATAGGCTCAATAAAGGTCTGGCTACATGCGGGAAGTAATTGTATTGCCGAGGCAATCCCATATTTCTCCTCAATTGCCCTATAGATCCCCTCCAGACGGTGTTCATCTTTGCAGAATTTGCTCAAACGATGAATAATCCTTTTCCGACTGGAATACGAAATTCGAGGGAATACATTCTGCACCAAGTCATTGTTCCCATTTAAAGTAAGGATGGATGAGGGCCCACTATATATCCAGCGGAATTGAAGTGCTCGCTCTATCAACACTTAGTCTTCGCTAGCAAATGCATCAAGAATAGGACCAGGACGTTTGAGTGCATTGGCCAACTCGAGCCTGGTTCTCTTCGAGTAAAAGTCTGATGGCTCGATTGAGTTTAATAGTCTGTCAGCTTCATCAGTGCTGCTTGCTTTAATGGCTTGAGACACCTTTCGCGTGAGCTCGTTCAACTTTTTCAGCTTCGCTCCGTAAAGTTCAACATCCGCCGTGTGGAGCTCCTTGAGGAATTGCTGGATTTCTGGCAAGGCCATTTTTTACTTTTTTCTCTTAGCACAAAGCTATTTTATGTAGAGGCAGAATAAGATTATGGTGTAGTTTTTCACTTTTTTCTTCTCTTCCCTGCTCTCACAAGGGAATACACGAGACAAGGAGATGGGTAATGTTTCACTGGGAAAAAACCTTTTTCAAGTCTTTTATTCGAGGAAGTATTTTCCAAAATTGCTTCCACCACAGCTCCCTCTTATAATGCTCTATAATGGTTCAATGATCTCGATTGCTCCAAGCCAGCTTGAGTTGAATACCTGGTGAATGAGATTCAAAGAGAGAGAAAATGAATGTGTAATCCATATTCTATGCTTTCACAGCTTTTCAAAACTGTATGAAATGAGTAATCATACTATGGCACGGAAGGAATAAGCAAACTGGAGTCAATTTCATGGCATATGGTAAAATACAAATAGGAAGAAAAAAACACACTCAACATAATACAGTATTGAATTGCTAACGATCAGTATTACTGTATGGCTAATATTCCGTAGGAAACGTGATCTTATGCTCCAAAGTGTACTATGATATAACGATATATGAAAAAAGTAATGAAAATTCCATGAATTGATTGCATGCATTTTCTATTCTGCATCCGTAGCCAATCTGCAGGCACCTTTGAAAGGATTTGGATTTGCTAGTTTCGTCCCTCATATTGTATGGATTTCAAATTTACTGAAGACTATACCACTAAAGCTTTCTCTTTGTTCGTTTATTCATTCGTTGAGCTCTTTGCCAGACTTGTGTGACCCAACAAAAGGCGAAACGAAATAATAATGATAGTAATAGTAATAAAAAACCGGAGGAACAAAACACAACCAGCGATCCGAAAAGTCTACACAGTGATGAAACAAGCTTTCCAAGGCTATATGAATTTCCCCGTATTTCTGCACGTATAAAAAAGTGGAAGAAGCAATGTGTATGACCAAAACCACGCAAAAAGTACATTAAATGTTGCAGGACCTGAAGGGCATCAGTATATAAGAGCAATTTTCGTTCGATGATTTGATTTTACTCACATTTTCTCTTCCTCATAACCTGCCTTAGTCATTAAGTTAAGGAAAAAGGGGGAAAATACACTTCCATCGCGGCTATTAACCATACAGCCCTGTATGGGTAGACCAGCCACTTGAGCCAAACCGAGAATCAGGCAATACTTCAATCTACTGGATCGTGTAAAATACATTAGGTAATAATAATAAGCTTCCGTTTCCCTTCGTTGCGAAATAGAATGCAGGGTTCGAATTCGAACAAAAAAATGAAATAGCTACGGATAAACTTTGGAACTAGTTGAAATTTACCTCATTGCATATGTATGCCCACTGATTTGCTCGAAATTGCTTGCAATTTCTTCCCACTTGAAGTTTCGGCTGGTTATTCAATCACAATTCAGTTTATCTTTCTTCCTTGTCAATACCAATACGCGCCTGATTATTACGACAACCATACTGTGTTTTTTATCATTCTCGTAGAAATAGTTACGACTTTGATGAAATAACGAAATATCGTCTGGTGTGTGTGAAAAGAAAATCTCCGTATAACTTATTCGGATTTATGAGATTGCTACAATATGTACGTATGTGGGAGAGAACGTAATTTTATTATTATTCATTTAATGTGGAACCCTTAATTCGCAATACTGGAAGGTTCAACCCGTGTGTACTCCTTTCTCCGTGTGCATCTACACTATTTACTATAATTTACACGGTAGCTTGCTTTCCCTAACCGGTTGTCTATCAATCCCACTTACTTTCTTACCAAGATAAATTGCCCCTGTACATATGTTTGCTGAACGGATTGAACACACGACATGTTGGAGAAAAGTAGAGGTTGGTCTGTTTTTTTCTTCTTTTGAACTATAACTATTATTAACCATCCTCGACACCAATATATGTATCCGAGCCATTTTTATTTGCTATATGCTTTTACGAATCGAAGCTAAATCCTGATTCATAGGACATTGAACTGAACTTTTCTAAAACAACTCTTTTAAAAAAAGAAAAGCAATCCAACCCCTGTCGTGAGACGAACAAAGGAAAGGTGAATTGTTGTTTACTCATGTAAAGATATTTTCTTCACGCAAACAAAAAGGAAATATACTTATGGCCAGTTAGATCAAAGAAAACAAAAAGGAAATGTTGCTTTCCGGAGATTCCCATTTTCCCTTGTTTATTTTATACATCACTTACTCCCTCCACTCGCGTGGAAGGCATCTTACAGTGTTTGCTCATAGGACAAGATTTACTCTTCACGGAAGATGGGAATGACACTCATTTCTTCTTTGTGCCAATGTATATTTATGTTATCAACCTTTCGTTTCATTTTATCGGGTACGATACCGCTTTTTATTATTCTAATGAAATGCGTGCTACTTGCCCCGGCTAGCTAGACTATGAACGGATACAATTTCTAGAGAAGGAAACCAGAGATTCAAACGAAGAAAGCTGTCAGCTTCAGACAAGCTAGAGGTATTATCCCTCCTTTATACATAACAGCTCTACCAAATTATTCAACGTTACCAAATGTTTATGATAGTCTTATCAAATACAAAAAGTGAAGTAGACCTTTCCAGATGTATTTCTTTGCCAAACTCTGCACAACCACCGCAGCAAACACTCACACTCGTTCATATTCGTACAGTTTGTTTATCTCTAGTGTCACAAGCGTGCACAAAGACAATATGGATCCTGTCCTGATATTAGTACATTGAGTATTAGTGCATATAAACTCTAAGCCACTTGAGCAATTCTTCTCCCCTCTTCTTTCTTCCCGTCTATCTCTTAAAAGACAAGGAGTTGCTCGTTTTCAACAAGAGTACACTATTGCTATTATGTTATGCTCGTTTCTGCCATTTTCACTGTGGGCTGGATTCTGGATTCACTGGATTCTGTTCACCATCAAAAGCCTGTCTGTTTGTCTAGAGAAATGGGAGAAAAAGAACTGGAAATGTTTTTTCAGAGGAGAAAGGAACAAGGAAAGAAAAAGGATGAAACCCGGTTTGCCTCCTATGATATGTAACGAGAAAAGCATGATATGGATGCTTCTAATGAAGAACATACTAGGGGAATGTGAATAGCTGCTATGATGTGGAATACTATCATATATGAGTCTTTCCTCTCCCAATTTGACTTATTTTAGTTCTACTGTAGTAAGTTGCAAACAAACTATGCGTTTGTCCTCTTGTCCTTACATGCTTCGCCCTAAAAAGTGTTGTTATATCTTTGATGGAGAGTAGTAAACTAAATTCAGTATAATTTTTATATCCGCTCTACATTCCTATATTGCTAGAGTGGTAAAGCACTTACATCACACCAGACTAGATATAGCAGCTCAAAATAAATAGAATCTTCTCGACTACATGAAATATACCGGCTGGAGGGAGACAGTGTCTCAATCAATAAATCAATTTTTCATGAATATGTAGTTTACACACTAGTGGTTACTGCATTTCCTCAACACTCCAAACCGGATATGATATTATCTCACCATGAACGACGTACTCCATAAAGCACATAACATGGAGAGGTGGAAGTGGAATAAACCCAGTGAAAATAAATTGTTTTATGGAGAAGCACTTTCTGAAAAGATGAGCTGAATATGGAGAGAAATTGCCGAAATTGTTTATGTAGATAAAATAACAACTTTTAGTGGGGAAAATTAGAACATAAATTTTGTTTATATTACCTCTCCTTACTTCTAGAGAATACCACCACGAGAACAAAATCACTTCAGGCAAATTATCATTAGGGTCTGATCTTTCAGTTGAAATTGCAATCTTTGTCATTCCCCTCCCAAATCCATACTAATTTGTAGTATACAACGACCATGAAAATTATAGCTGAGAGCAAACCAGAGAACAGAAGAGCAGCTCGTCTTTTCTCCCTTTGGAGAATATGCTATTTCCCCCAACCAGAATATTGCGTTGAAAAGTCAGCAAACCATAGCTCATTTGCTTGTGTACTACCTACTCATCTAATCACAGTCGTCGAGTGGAAAAGAATGAATCAGCTCGACTCTCTGAAAAGGAAGGAATGTCCTTAGAATGACTTTGACTTTTGTTGTGGATGCATTTTATTCAACATGGTGATAATGGTGATCACAATAATGCGATACTATTTTCTTGATAAAGGTACAAAATCATGATAAAGGAATACCTGAATGAGTCGAGCTAAAGAATGATAATCCAGCCAGAGTGATATGATAGTAATATTACAAAGAGTGTGGAGCGAGAGAGAAATCCACAAAAGTTTAGTCAATAATAGCCCTCCCTCCACAACAACGATGTGTCTATGTACATAACAAAAATACTTTACCACATTCACTCACAATGGAAGTAATTTGTAGTAGCATGCACTAATGTACATAATGCACCAACTATAATAAATCCAAGGAATATGCTTCTCCTCCTAGTATATCAAAATCAGAGGATTAGTCAGACAGCCAAATGTCCGGCCGTGACACCGCGGCAGAGAGAATCCGCACAGCAAAAAATGGTGTATAATCAAAATTGGTATATTTATTAGGTAACTTATCCTGCTGCCGTCACTTAACATATAAGAAGAGCAAAAAATGATACTTGTTTTTCCTTCTTTACTCCTTTGTGGCTATGCTTAAAATTTTTAAAGTGGAATCTTCAAAGGCTTACATGTGGGAGGAAGGATTTTTCCTTTTTTGCCCTAAGATGAGTGCACCAACTTCTCCACAAAAGGATTACATGATTACCAGAGATTTTTTATGCGATGTGAAGAAGCCTTTATGCAATAGACACTGCATCCTTACAAGAGAACTCTTTGAATCCCATTCTGTGAATGGCTTATGCATATACTAGTTCAAATGGATTTGTGCATTTTCCTCCTGTGATCTTGAGAAGAGTTGAGGAGTGAGAGAATCCTCGCGCACAAAACCACGTACACGCATTTCAGCTACATGAGTGGGAAATGTGTGTATGTGCGGTGGGTACATGTACATAGCGAGTAGACATGTTCTCAATGCAAGTGGTATGTCAAGAATAGTGAGTAAAGTGAGTTTTCGATGATGCACAAAAGGGGAAATGGAAATGCACAAGCTTAAATGCATGCCTTCTGGGAAATTCTTGCCTTTTAAATGGAATCTTTACACAGTTGAACATGGAAAACATACAATGCATATAAAAGCAGTTGAATAAAAATGGATGTGAACTTATTACAATTCTTCTTACGTGGCAGATAAAGGACGGGGGAGTCTTTTTCGTCCTCGTTGTCCTCTCGGATGTCTCTCTTTATATTCTATTCTTGCTCTTTTGTTAAACTTGATGGAAACTGGAAACATTTGCCGTTTTCCCCTTTTATCATTGTAAACTTTTTTCTCACTTCTTTTGTGTGTGGATTCCGGGGATGATGTCAAAGTGACGATTTGAGAAAGCCCTTGGATAAACTATAGAGGAAGCAGGTAGTAGCGAAAGTCATGAAAAACTACTTTTGTTGACAATGAAAATTGCAAAAGAAAATACTAACCGGGTTTTCTTGTGTCGTGTTTATCCAAATAATCTTATCTTGATACTTCGCAAGCTCTTGGTGATAGAGCGCTAGGGCACACTACACGCGCTTCTTCTTTGTGGAGACCAGAGAAAAAGTTGACTGACTCAGGTTGGTTGGAAGTCGATGCCTTTTTGAGCTTCTTTTTAGTTCCCCCGTTTCCTACAGCTTTTCTCCTACCCAAGTCACAATTCCGTTTGAGCACTATTAATATTTGTTCTTTTCCTCCAGTCTTGTAACTTCAAAGCATGGTTACAATAGGAAATATGCATTATGAGAAAGTTTTATGCTTTTACACTACTCATTCCATACCCTGCTCACATACAACTTTTCAGCCACAGCGTCGCCAACCGTTTCCATTCATTTTCATTTTTATACAATACTTTTCACAATATTATTACTTTCGTATATAAGTTGTTCTACTAGCTCATATGATCGTGCCACATGCTACATAATGATAATGATGCTGGAGTACTTTTAGAGAGAAAATGAGTGTGTAGCAATGGAAAATAATAATATGGTACTTTGTAGTTGAAGAACCTCTATTTTCAGCTTTTGATGTGAAATGTGTGTGTACGGATAAAAAATATGTAAAAATGACTCTATAAATTGGAGTTTGAAATGTACACAGAAAACCTCTAGTTCGTTGGGCAAACACATATATTTGCTTTCCACAAGTGAATCCACAATGAAATTTCAATTTTGTTGGGCATTGTACAAGCCAAACTTGGTTGACAGTGGAGTATATAACAAAATTATTCGTGCATGCCATGTGTGACTGAAAAGCACATTCTTATAACTATTCAAAATTAATTTATCTATATGATTGAGATGTCTCCTGTCATGTTAAGTTGTAAAATTATGGAAGGGAAGTGCAACTTAAAATCCTAATATCAAACAACTATAAAACCAACAAAGACATTTGCGATCAGAAATTTGTTTTTTCAGAAAATATTCAAACGGCTACACATTATATTACAGTCGTACATAGTTATTGTTTCCTTTCCATTGGTACGAGGAAGGTAGAATACCAATGTATTCAAATCCAATACCTGTATATGAAGCATATAAGCTGAGTATCTATTTACTAGCCAACACAAAACAAACAAAGCAAACATATCATTTTCCTTTGGCTGTGTCATTATTTCAATACCCCTGGTGAGATCTTGCTTACTAACTTGGGTAAGTCTCATTTGGGTCGAACAAATTACTCTGTTCCTTCAATTACTGTAATTAGGCATGCATATTCCATGCCGATACACCTGGCATCATACACAAAAGCCAACTAATTTACATGACTGATCCTTACTCAAGCTGCATCAAAAATTTAATGTTTCACTGCTAGAGTGCTCATAACATAGTAGATCTGCCATCTCATGGAAAGGCGCTGGGCAATTTGAAATTAATAACAGCAAGACATTGCGCTCATTGTCAGTCTCACTGACTTAATACGTTGGCTCCTGGCATATCATTATTTTTATTTGGACAGAAACATCATAGATAAATGACACGACTACCTGCTGATTATCCTCCTTCCTGCTTATTACATAATTTCATTACACTATCACCCAGAAAATAACAAAAGTACATTCAACGTTTCCCATGTTTCGTATGCGAAATCAATAGGAAAACTTATCATTGCACGTAATTAAAATAATTAAGCATGTACCAAGGAGTTGTATTATTTCACAGGAAAAAAAAACAAGTTTCCACTGGCTAATATGTAATGAAAAGACCTCAACGTCAAAAACGGTGGCACTCCAATGTGTTATCAATCAGGAGAAACAGGAGAATAATTACATCTGTGCGTTAGTCAATCATATCATGAGTCACAAACTTGCATAATTTTTCATATACGTCGTCCGCCCTCTTGCTATGCTTTCTATGTTAGTAATGCAAAAAATAATAATATGTAAGCTTGAAATTTTAAAAGCAAAAAATACATAGCACATATGCACATACATGCATTATTTAAACACTGAAAGAAATGCATAATATATAAACACAAGGCATAAGAGAAAGCTTGGAAGGTAAGCTAAATGTCTAAAGTGTAGAAGTTTTACAAGTGAAATTAACTCTTGCACCAGCTGCCACTGACTAACACAGCCACTTATGAGTCTAACCCCGACAAGCATGAACCATGAAACTTATAGCATTTATTACACTCTTTATATCGCATGTGCATGTGGTATTATTATCACTGTACAAATTCCAGTCCCATACTCCATACCAGGCTTTATGCTTTCCCTTCCACGAAAGGCATGGTCAAATAGGAAAGTCACAGTTAAAAAGTTTGTATAGCTTTCACAAGTTATATTATAATATGTTTTTCCACTCGCTTTCACAACCCTAGCGTACATGTGTGGATATTTTTGAACACACTGCAGAATACACTATTAACACTTGCTTCGCTGTTCTAGCAGTCTAACAAACATCCGGCGAAAAGGGAATTCATAAACTCTTGCCGATTTTTTACAAGCACACTGCGTGTGCAAAATTTACAGTTTTTCGTTATACAGTGTAACCCTTTATATTTCACAATATTCAGACTCACTTTAGGAAAGTCTTCTCATAAAAAAGTGATGCGATACCATATTTCACAATTACATGGCATGAATGCATGCGACGAAGACATAACATTATTCCTTACTTCTACATTACATACCCTTATTTAGTTTTTTTTCTCCCTCGGGTCACAACTTTAGGAATTAATATAGCGTATAGTTTTAAAAAACACAGTGACATGCATGCGAGTAACATGTCGATAATTTCTAATGCTCTTCATTTCGAATTTCTCTCCACAACAATACGGCCAACTAGGTAAATGCTAAAAATACAAGTGAACTTCTTTTATTAAGGTTTCACGTTTTTCTTCATAACGTATGGGAACATTGGGGACAATATTGGAATCTCTCATCCCAATCAGATTGTGTAACATCTCCTTAGTGTAATAGAATAAAAGTGCATGTTTTTCTTTAACTACATTCGAATATTTGAGACGAAAATAAATAATCTTTAATCAGTTACATCATCCTTATCGGTCACATTATGCAAATTTTGATAGGCGCTCACTGAGAGAGTAAAAATAGAGGTGTGATATATATCATGTTCTACAATTTCCAGAGCTAAAAGCGTATTCAATCAGGTAAACAATTTCTTACCCAGTGCTTATATAATATTTATACTGCCTTAATTTAATGACAGCATACCATTTGCGAACCGCTCCCTGCGGAATTGTCGTAAGGATATTAAATGTCGGTGTTGGTGTAACGTAAAAGAAATCGGAAATGAATCGGCTGCAAGAAAAAATTCTACTCAATAAAAAGAACCATAGCTTGGCATGGATTTGATAGTTTTCAATGATCGGTATGTATTTATTTATTCTTATACAAAAGATATTAGGTAGAACTCGGCTAGCAGCACGATGTAAAGCAATAAGTAATCAATCAAATGCTACTCCATTTTCTCACGAAATGGTTCCTTCTCAAATGTAGTGACAGCTATTCGTCAACCCCTTTTCATCCGCATTCCTTCATGAGAACGAGAACTACTACTTTGACAGGCAAGTTTCACGTTTATCTTAAAAAGGAATCAGAAGGAATTTAACTCTTGGGAGAATAAACTGGGCTTGTATTAGCATTCTGCTAATTTTTTTTATTTTCCCTACGCTCAAAACGAACGGGACGCATAAGAAACGTCAGTGTCAATTGGATTTAGTAACAATTGCTGCGGTAAAAAAGTAAAGGTCAGTTATAGGAAAGTCATTTGTGAAACTAAGGTCTATAAGATGCATTGCCGCACTCACGTGGGCTATACAAAAATGTATGCATAGATATGAATGTATCACGGAAGAGTTGACCAAGGAGCGTGAAAACTTCAAAAGTTTTTCTGATTCAGTAGTCACTCAATGTAGCGACTAGAACCAGTTCGGTTGGTCAACAACTCGGCAAAGTAAAGCAAAAATAGTGTACTTCGTTGTTTTTGTCGGCATTGATCATTTTCAATTGGCTGGTTGTTCGAAAGTTAGGGAAAGGCATTGAGTTTTCTCTCAAGAGAAAGTTTAGTAAAAAGAAGAGAAAGTTGGAAAGCAAACTTTTTTTGTGCGTAAAACTGTGCATAAATTTCCATTTTACAATTTTTTCCTTTTTGTGACACTTTAGATTTCCAGCCTGGGTCGAATCGGGACGACTGTAACAATCAAAATTCGTATTATAATGGATGGTAAGAAATCCCAAGAACGAATAAAATATTCAATATATTAAGATTTTATTGTTCAGCATACATTGTTTGCGCAACTGAGGGCAGAAAAAAAAATCCTGCTACTTTTGCATGTTTTAAATAGAAATTAACGAGTTGCTAGACGAGCTCAAGGAAAACTGGAGTTCGTCCGATCTTCCCATCAAAGATAAAGTGCTCAAACTCAAGAGCTTTGTAAAGCACGTCAAAGAAGATCCATCATCTCCCTTGTTAGAAGATGAAATTGATGAGCTTCTCGACTCCATTTGCACTGCTGACGTTTCAGGGAAGCGACTCCGCATTGAGCTAGCCAACGAGTTTCAAAGACCAAATCCTATAGTGGACACCATAAAAATGGAAGAGACGTATCTCGTCCGTCGAGCCCTCTCCTTCTCATGGATCTATGAAGAAGGGAAATCTGAAGTGACAGATCCAGAACTTCTGCTTCGCTCCATATTACCCATTGTAGCGTACACAACTCGATCTCGGGTGATAAAGCAGCTGGCTCGCTATCTCAGGAATGAAGAACTTTGTCAGCAAATATTCCTAGAGGTGCAGGAAAACTATGGGAGCAGTTTTGCCACCGAACTCCTGTATTCTTGTGGGACAGACTTTATCCAAGAGAAACTGATTGATCGTTTCAATAATCACCGTCTCATTCTATCGGATCAAGTTCTCAGACGAATTGCCATGAAAGATTCTCAGATTGCGTTGGACTATCTGAAGGCTGTGTTTTGCGAGATACGGGATAAATTATATGACCATGAGAAACTCATTCAACGAAGGTTGGGCTACAATTCATCTCTAAAGTATTTGTGGCTCAATTGTCCAAAGGAGGTTTGGGACTTGTATGAAATTTTTGATACAAACATTCTCCCCCAAATGACGTGGCAGTCGGCGAAGAAACTATTGAAGACGGACAAAAAACTCATAGCGAATGCAAAGAAGTTCGCAGCTTTAATCCCGATCCGAAGACGGCGGCACGTGGCCAAGTATCTACGCTCAACATTCCAGCAATTCTTCTCAGCTCTTTTCCCAGAAGAGATGGAGCAATTCCCTAGCGAAATTCTTAGCCTTTTTAAATGGCTAGAGAGCATTCCTCGCATTAAAAAATTTACCATTCTCAACACAGCTTTCCGGGAAAACTACCGCTGTGATATACTTGGCGTACCGGAATTCATTTCTCCGGAAATTATGGAAATCCTCCCACTTGGGCATAGGGAGCAAGTTGCAAGAATGAAAATTGACGCTGGAGATGTAACCAAGTTCGGAGATCCTGACTGTGAAGAGTCCAAACGTTACATGGAAGCTTATTGGTATTCCTTTATGGGAATAAAAAAGTCTGTACCCAAGCTTAGGGAGATTCTTTTTGAGGAGATAGAAATGAAAATTCGGGCCGAAATTGCCGAGCTACTAGTCTACACCTGCTACATCAATGACCGTGATCTTGAGGCTTTGACATCAGTAGGAAGAGTGATTGCATCTAAGTGGGTGCATGGTCACACATCAATTCGGGAACGATTTCTCAAGGCCATAGAAGAGAAATTTGGTTACAGAAGATTGACCAGAGATTCAATGTGGGAAGTCCTTGAAGACTTTGTCAAGCTTGCTGTTTCCAATTATGAACCCGTTTCGAAACCCTTATTGGAAGGGATTATTGAATACTATCTGAAAACGAATCAGCCGATTGATCATTTCCTCAACATAATGATATCATCAACGTCATACACGCAACGATATGGTCCACCAAACTGGGAGTTTCTGAAACATGATCCAGAGCTACACAAGCAGTTTCTGAGACAAGCTACTGACCAAGTGTGTACGAAGTTTCCGTGGGAGGAGACTCACATGCAGCAGGATGCGGAAACCCAGTGGATTCGCATGGGGATTGTCACCCTCTGTGAGACATTTACTCGATGGAATCAGCGAAACCGGAAGATGTCAAAGCAGGATCGACTGTCTGTGACAGAATTTCCTTGGCTGGTGTGCCGACTTAGGGAAATAATGGTAACAAACTGGGGTGAGACCGATGTCCATTTACAACACAGAATTATTCAAGCGCTGAAAACAGATCCTGAAATACAGCAAGGATATTTTAAAGAGTATGTTGAGGCATGTCCACTGGCACCAGTGTTGGAACACTTTCTGAGAACTGATCCGAAGGAAATTCGCTACCATATATCTGCTATTATTCCATTTATTCTTCGGCTGGATGAAACCCTATTCAAAACATATCGCTCGTTGTTCGTGCAAATAAAAACACAAGGATTTCCTCATTTCCAAGCTGCCATAGTTGAGGCTTGCCTGGAAACGGCTCAAGATGACACTGCTAGCTGGACAGAAAGAAGAAATGCTATTCTTGTTCTAACTTACCTATGGGATGCGAAAAATTACCTGAATACCGTTACGTTATTCTACCCAGAGGACGATGCAGATGCACTATTGGGCGAAACAACGCATATGGATTACAGAATTCGAACGGCAGTGATCGAGTCATTATCACAAATTTCCACGTCCTCTCAGTATATCACTGATGCATTTGCTAGTATTCTCAAATTTTGCGTGCATGAAGACTATTTGAATGCAACCATAGGGCCTTTGTCGTCCCTTTGTTTGCATGCTCCTCTTCGAGATGCTGTCAAGTTTTTAAAAGAGGACTTGCTTGACAGGGATATGTCAATTAAGAAGCACACAATCCGACTCATTTGTCAAATTTCCGACAAAACAGAAGACTTTCAAGAGCTCCTTGCTTATCTGTGGGAGAACGAGACGCATCATACAATCAAAGAGATGGTATTACTTAAGATGTTTGAGTTTCTGGGAGAACGGCCGACAGCTGAACACTGGGGATTTTTGAAGGGTGCGCTTAACTCACTCACTAATGAGGATAAGGAGCTTCTTCAGCAATTTTACACTCTCTCAAACATTGTCCACGTGCCGGCAGAATTCCTCCCAGACTATTTTCTCACATGCCTGGAAAAATTTCCCGAGATGGCAAGAGGGGGGAAAGCTTCAGAAATTGAATTCAAAGCTGGGACCTTGGAAGTCGCATCCAGATACATTAACTATCTTCCTACTGATTTTATCGATCATTTGCTGCAAAATTATCTATTTATAATCAGGGAACCTGAAATAGTCCAACTGAAGGCGATCGACTTAGCCGTAGCTTACTGTCTTAAACTGAATGCAACTTTGATAACAGAAGGAGAAGTTATAAAAAATGCAATTTTGAAGCTGAGTTTACCTGACAAATGGAATTATAGCAAGCAAAGCAAAAGAATGGTCGAGATCTGGACTCGCGCACCTTCCACACACTATCCTGCCAGACAAGCATTATTTACATTTGTGGCTGCATTATGCTGCCAGTCCTTTAAAAAATTAGCTGTTCAAGGACGTCCTGTGCTCATGACTTCAAATGCACGAAATATGTATAAATTTTTAACTGATGTAATCGAGCAAACTTTTAATAAGCAAGACACATTCACAGTATGGTTTTTCCTCAAATGTGCCAGGATTTTTTGTCCTATACAATATCACTATGCTGCTAATGAAGGTAAAATTAGAACAAAGGAAACTCGAGAAGAAGGATTTAGGCTGTTGATTGATGCTGGAATGAGATTTCAGAAACTTGTAGACGATCAAATCAAAACTTATGGTCCGTTTGTTTTGGGATTTTTCAGTGAAAAACTTAAATCGTTTTTCAAAGATGTTTGCCAGGAACGGGATCCTTTGTTTCAAAAGGAGCGAGTCATATTTTTTATCGATGGCTTACTGAAACCTTTTGGCGAAAATGGCCTTAAAAGTGCAATTTCACAAGCTAATCAAATACTTGCCATTGAATTCATGCCTTCCTCCGCCCCGCAATGCATGTACTACAGGAAGAAGTATGCAGATTGTCAAGATACTGTAACGAAATTATGTGGACGAACTACTAGAATCTTTTTATGCTGATCGCTATAGCACACGATTTTAGGTATATTTGAGGTAACATTTTAGAACATTCTATTATCTCGAAATTTCACTGAACATATCATACAGATATATTAATGCGTTACATTAAACTTAAGCATTCAAGCTGTGCCTAAATAGCAACAAAACTTAATGTTATCATTATCATCCATCCATTGTAACCGTGATTAACTCTTCAAATACAATACTTAAGCGCAAGCGCGCACAATGTCAAGTCCGTCAAGTTGTGATTCACTGGTGCATGCACATGTTTGTTATCATCCATCCATTGTAACCGTGATTAACTCTTCAAATACAATACTTAAGCGCAAGCGCGCACAATGTCAAGTCCGTCAAGTTGTGATTCACTGGTGCATGCACATGTTACTGCTTTCTCCCGGAACTATTATTATGTAAAACAAATATGTATTGAATCGTAGGTTATTAAGGTACGATTTAAAATTAAAATGATGGAAAAATGACTAAAATGTTTATTTGGCTGGATGATTACTCCACGCATTATTTGAGACTACGAATCGGTTACATTTTGGTGAATGGGTTTAGAAACACATTTTAACCATTCAACACACTATTATAAATCTCTTACAGGCTATAAATAACAAATCACGACCAGTCAGCTACGTATTTTTACTAACAGCCTCTTTATAAACTTCATTATTTGCTACTTCTTCTTGAGACTGTTTGCGAAGGAGCCGTTGCATAACACTCATACAACGAGGGCACAAGACACTACCTTCAGCACAACAATACCGACGACATCTTGCACACTGCATGAGTTGTGTTTTGCTGATTCCTAAGGAATATCCCACGAGACTATGACTGATGCCAACAGGTTCAACCAGAAAACTGTCATTACGCGCATTTATGGGGTCATTATTTTCCGAACATCTAAGATCTACCCCGGAGACTTGAAGAATATCGCACAATTCCGAATCGCATTTATCTAGAACATCGTCATCTTCGACTGGATGTAGTAACTGAATAAAAAAAATGTATATAATCCAATTATACATTTCACATTTTCATTTTATACGTTGTTGGTAATGAGTAAATAAATACCTGCAACTTCTTGTACGTTTCTGAATTACAAATTAATTCGACCCAGATGTCTTTCGGGTTATTGGCTCCAATAACATGATTTAAACTCGTTCTCACGTCCATCACTACTTGAAACATTGGCTCTATTTGGCTGTTATCCCAAATTGGGTCGTTTACATCGAACCATGTTGATTTAAATATTGAGTGTTGGCCTAAAAAAGAATCCAATCAAATGAATCACGTCAAATATAGAACCATCACTGAATAGAGTATTCAGTATTTTCACTAAAAAGTACTCGATTATCTAACCGATTTGATAGTGTGAATAACTTTCTTCAATCAGAAATGGAAGAATAGGTGCCAAAACTTTTGCTAAATATAGAAACATCACTGAATAGAGTATTCAGTATTTTCACTAAAAAGTACTCGATTATCTAACCGATTTGATAGTGTGAATAACTTTCTTCAATCAGAAATGGAAGAATAGGTGCCAAAACTTTTGCGAGAGTAAGATAGATTTGATTCAAGACAAAAATGCACGATTTTCGGCTTTCACTTGGCTTATAGTCACAGTACAATCTAAAATCCGAAAACATACATGTATTTAAAATATAATTTCATATTTACTTTGTCTTGTCCGGGCAGTTTTACTATCTGTAAGTTAGCCTTTCATCGTACCTATCTTTTACCCAGGTAAAGTAATACGCGGAAACCTCAGTTGTAGCAAAGTGCAGCGCTTTCATAAGAACCCTATGGTAATTCATGGACTCATAATACTCGGTTACCTGCAAAAAAATCATTGCAAAAATCTATGTTGACTTTGATATTGTTTTGGTGTGATTGTTTTAATTAAATAGACAGTTGATGTCTCAGCATAATGATAACACACACTAGCTTTTCATACTAACCTGGCTTTGGAAGTCTTTCAGAAGTTTCAACATGTATTGATCCGTATACATAAGCTCATCGTAGGATATATTTTTAACATCTAGTTCGGTAATTGCGTTTTCGTTGCTGAAGCTAATAAGAAATCTCAAGACGTTCCTAAGTTTTTGAACTCCATCATCGGATGCCCGTAATAAACCATTACTGACTAAAATATTTGAACCATCCGCGGAACCTTGAGCAGCAACCCACCACCTCAGCACGTCAACACCAAATGCAACCTGCTTCTTGTCCTTAGTGCCAGCAATAACTGTACTGGGATCTACAACGTTGCCAATAGACTTTGACATCTTTCGTCCATTTTCATCAACAGCAAATCCGTGAACGTATAAATTTCTAATTGAAAATTAAGATATTTGCAGATGAATGAACAGAATAAACTTTCAAAAACTAACTAAATTACGCAAAATTTTTCGCTCAACATACTTATATAAACATAAAACAGCATTACTACCTAAAGTTTAAATGCAAAATGTAGTACGTAATTTTACTATTCATAAATAAGGACAACGTACAATTCCTTTTATCAATTCTGCGCTAAGTTTTTCATCTTTGACCAAATCAGATACAGGTACATTCCACCAAAAATCCGTACTGCCAGAAGACTCGATCAATTCGCACATTTCGTTTATGACAGTTCTAAAACATATTGGTATGTCCTAACAGATCAATTTTGGGATACACATTTATACATATGACCTTAACATTGAAACAATATTGTACGCACTCGTTTACAAAGGGTTTTCCAGAGTCTTTGTGATAAAGCACCGGAATAGGCACACCCCAGCTTCTTTGACGGGAAATGCACCAGTACGGCCTATTGGCTATTAATGGACCCATTACATTTTGAACATTGCTTGGAAATATTTTAACAGATTCTAACTGTTCCTATGTTGGGGAATCAATCAAATACTTTCAGTATTAATTCTAACCTATGTATCTCCAAAAACTTTGTTATCTCCAAAAAGGCAACATAACGTACCACAGCTTTTGCCTTCAGCTTATCAGTATCAAGAAACCATTGCAAACTGGTCTTAACTATGACGGGCTTTTTCGTTCGCCAATCATAAGGATAGCTGTGCGTGACAGTATCTTCTTTTATTATTTTAGGCTTCAACTTGTTTACAACTGCTTTGTTTCCACCAGTAAGCACCGGTAACCCGTTTAGGCCTTCCAATTGAGAATCAAAGTTTCCATTACTATCAACGAAAGAATCCTATGCAAAGCAACAAACAGATAATGAAGCAAATCATTCAACATAACATAATATGATATTCGTAGCATAAATTTTGCATGTTACCAATTTTAATTTATGTCGCAGTCCTAAAACGAAATCGTCCTGACCATGAGCTGGTGCAGTGTGAACAAGTCCAGTACCTTTATCACCAGCGACATGTTCTCCGTGAACAAATGGGCATAAATCATTTTCAAACCAAGGATGCCGGTACTCAAACTGTGCTAAATGAGATCCTATTGAGAACAATTTAAACTATAATACTATAACAAGCCTAACATTTATATTATTAATTCCGTTTCCAAATTATAGAAAATTCTAATTACCAGGAAATGTAAATACTTGATTAAAGGTTTTTCCAAGAGTTCCGGTAAAAAATTGCTGTACTAAATGAGTTGCAACAATTAAGTAACTTATGTCTGCATGAAGCTTATACTTCACCACGCTGTAGTCTTGGCTTTCATTAAATGCGATCGCTTTATTGCTGGGCAAAGTCCACGGCGTGGTAGTCCATATCACAGCTTTCAAAGGACCATTTTCTTCTGATTGAAAATCTTTTCCGATTGCTGAAGCAAAATTATGTAAATCTGGTACTAGCTCCACACCAAGGTAAACAGACGGGCTCTGATGGTTTTGATTGTATTCCAATTCTGATTCTGCCAAACATGTCATACTTGAGGGAGACCAATACACTGGTTTCAAATCTCTGAAGACTAGCCCCTGCAGTAGAAATATTGCATAATATCTTGTGACTTGTGTCAAGCAGAATTTGGAGAATTCCTTCCTGCAATTAGGTTTATCATGATTTACCTTTGAGTATAATTCGAGAAATGCTCGAAGTTGTGCTTGTATCATTCCTTTATCTAATGTGCGATACACACTGTCCCATTCTGCCATTACACCCCATCGTCTGAATGATTCCTTTTGTAAACTTATGGATGTATCAGAAATAGCTTTGGCTAAATATATAAAACAAAACTTCTGTGTATTTTTCGTAAGCCTTTGGAGCACAGTTCCTACGTTCATTGAGAGTACGCGCAATAGCAATAATACCTTTTTCCCTGATCTGAAGAGGTTTATCTAAAATTATATTTTGATGGGCTTTAATAGCCTTAAGTTCAATCGGAAGACCATGACAGTCCCAACCGGGAATGTAATTCACTTTGTATCCCCGCAATAATTTATACCGGTTTGTAATGTCCTTCAGTATCTACTTACAAAATCCAAAATAAAATCACAAATTTTAAGTCACTTAAGTTTGAATTTAAGAATTGAAACCTTGTTAACAGCATGGCCAATGTGAACCGGACCATTTGCGTATGGAGGACCATCATGAAGAATGAATTCGGGTTGTCCTTGCCTCCACAACCGTTGGAGACCGTACAACTGATCGAATTGAAGCTTCTAAAGACATGCAAACGCATAGAAACATTAAACCAATTCAATGATTCAAACATCACAAGGAGAAATGGTTTTGAAAAAAAGAAATTATGCGAGTGTTAGAAAAGTCGAAAATAAATTTAAAAAATCATCGTTAATCAGACCTCGGCTAATTGAATTTCGTGCTGATCTCGTTTCTCTGCTGGTATTTTCATAGGAAACGTCGATTTCGGTAGTTCCAGAGTATCGGAATACTTTTTCTTTAAAACTGCGTCAATGCCATCTCCTGTTTGGTTCTCTTTCTGGGCCAATAAATTATTGGTAGTACTTAAGTACCTAAAATGCTGTCTGTTTTTACAAAGCTCCCTCAACCTCTGCGAATTCACTCGCTTGAGAGCCTGATGGAAGCTTAAAATCTTCATTTTCAGTATTTACTGCTTCCCCAGAGGTTTCAGCACTTGAAAACTGACCATCTGTCCGTGCAATAATAGACCTACTTTATTACTAATAATACAATTCGATTTTTTTCAATTTTTCCGTTCCATTCACGCAAACAAAAATTGCCAACAATTGACATGCATTTATTTCCTGTCAATTAGAACTAACATTTTGCTTATCAAGCCTTCGAACTCTCACAAACTACAAGTTCCCCCAGATAGATAATGGATATAAGATGACACTATGACACAAAACACGTCACAATTATTTCATCATCTTTCGTCGTTTAATAAAATTCACCTAAATTTTGTTTTTGGGGAATTTGGATTTGGAAATGCATGGTCTGCTGCAGCCGTAACTCTATCGCTCTATGGACAACGGATCGGAGTTCTGGAAGAGAAATAGTGTACATGAAAAATATAGAATTATGAGCTCTACATGGAATCAGATCCGCCGGGGGATAAAAGTTACTTGGCCCATGTACATGCACTTCCACTGAACTGGTCATTTGCATTCAACTTTTGTAGACACATTTGTCCATGTTTACTACATGCAAAAGTAAAAACAGGCACCGCTGACCACACTTTTCGTGTTTTTTCAGTTGAGGGGTATCTTGGTACAGACGAAGACAAAAAGACCACCTACATACAATGTATTTACAATGTATCAATCATCTAAATCAAAACTCGCGGTATGTTGGTAGTGTTTTGTGTAGCAGAAATGTCATATGGATTTTCAAAGATTATATTGAGTTGGTACACAAATAAACAATCCTTGTAAACGATTAAGTAGTAGCTTGTGTGTATGTAAATCAATGTGTATAATAAGCAAACGAGGTCTTTGTTCGCATTTAAAAACTTGATAAAATTAATGAGAAAAATTTGCATA
>JAHZNA010000437.1:0-11522 GCA_027743935.1 Sinodicranocentrus sp. ZH6 | reverse complement strand
CTCCAGTCTCATTTCATGTTTCTCTGTACAGTACAAACTAAAATGACTAGCATGAACGCAGAATTAGATCTGGAAGCTTATCTTTGCGTTTAGCGTACAATTTTTCCTGTCTAATATGCACCCGATCAATTCACTCTCAACTTGAAAGGAAAAGGAAGGCAGGAACGAGGGAGCAAAAAATGCAAAAATGAAAGATCCTTTTTACGAACATCGCCTCTTCTCCATCTCTCCCCACATATAGGAATATATACATGAACAAACGCAAGACCAAGGAATGACTCCTGCTGTTCTATTTTGTTGAAATGTCAACCCTCTGGTAATAAATCTTATTAAATGACTTATCTTCAAAATTACGACTCTTCTTCGTTTTCCTCTGATGAAACTCTCAGTGTAGCAAAATACTTTGTGAGCTAGCAGGAATGGTGCTGCTGATGAGGTTGATGACGACAAAAGAATAAAAATTCTCTCAAGTGAGTGGAGAATGTAATGCAGTTGGATTTTTTCTCCCTCTCGTCTTGAGCTGTCTCTAAGATTTGCTTCATTACGCACGTATACACAAGCCTTCAAGATTTTGATTGCATTGAGATTGGTGTGCGGTCGCTTTTTTGTGGTTGTTTTTTCTAGAAACTGAGGGAAATTGAATCAGCATGAGATTACCAAACTCCCTTAATTCAATGTAGGGATATTCAACAAAATGCAAAAATTTCAAAGTGCTCGGCATACATGAAAGGTCATAGTCAAAACAAAAAGTATCTAAATTCAAACTCAATGTCTTTCTGCCACAAGTATAGAGTATTATTATTAGGCATGCATGAAATTTATATGAATCATTTAACAAAGATTATCAAGAGATACCTACTATGTGTGCAATTGCGACAAGGCACTAGAGCAAATGACCACGACATTCATTATCATGATTCATACGATTTCCATGTGCTACAACTTTCAAGAAATCAGCAGCGTACACTCCTCCTGAAACATTGAAACTCTTATCAAACTACCACAATAATATGATATAATGATATAAATCTTATATAGTGGGAAGACTTTCTGACTGTTCTTTTCATACAAGTCACCTCCATGTAAAAGTTCCGACTGTGATGCAATCACACTAAAGAGGAAAGTAAGCAGCTGGAAGTCGCTTTTTATTCTTAATATCTTTGCACTGCAATGCCATCCCGGTCGGCTGCAAGAATCGCGACAAAGTGGAAAGGGAAGGCACCCTCCATGGAAGAATATGAATGTTTTTTTTCGTCCTTTAATTCCACCCCACATTCACGGCTATAGAACAAGTCAAGTGGAGTAAAATTGCAAAAATTTTAATTAAACTCACTCTCTTCTCTCCATCGTTTATACCTAGGTATTATGTAATAGAGTGTGACTTGATTCTTTTTTGTGCTCATATCGAATTGAAATGATAGCAGGAAGGAAAGGAATATTATGTCAGGTAGGGAATACTACCTCTCCACAGGGATGATTATAGGAAGAAAGCAATCGTTTAAGTGGTAGGCAGCTGATTAGGATTTATGGAGGAGATAAAAGCGTCAGCGGTAACACCTCTTACTACCCTGTAATTAAAATGGGTTGTTGTAAAGATGCTTATCGAGTTGTAATTGACTAAACTACACGCATATGGAATTCAACTACTGCACAGAATAAATTGCTAGTATACTATGCAGCCTATACTGACCAATTAATCTCTTTGAAATGTGGCTTTTATTGCGGGTGAACGAGTTTAAGTTGACTGGTGGGGGGATCCTGCTGAAAATGTATTGATTGCTTTTATGTATTGTGTATGACATATTATTGCTTTAATTCAATGTAGCCACACCATATCAGAGGAGGAATATCGCGAAAATATTGATTGTACATCATTTGATTATATGTAGTAGGCGTTTGCTTGTGAGGAATTAGCAGCCCCACGCGTTTTACTCGCTGAAGGACGACATGAGGAATGAGAACCAATTTGCTAAAAACTAGATGGGTTTAGCTGGTCGATAAAATCTAAAATCATTGCGTTCTATTTTAGATGACCTATTTTACACGTGGAGAGAGACTATAGAGCTTTTAATGCTTGAAGATAAAAGCTTGCCCTAATTATTTTCTTCTTTGAAATTTTCTCCTTGTTTCCTTCACTAAAGTAAAAGTAATATTAAAGCTGCCAAGTACAAAATAATTTTTCAATTTAGCAATTTCCTGAAACAGGAGTTTTTTTCTTTTCTAACTTCATCCAACAACGTAGAGTTTACATAGTTGACTAACCAATTGCTCGACTTGCCCTTTACAAAAACATGCTCCTATATTTTACGAGTGCATCATGGTAATCTCAGCAGACAATCTTATATCATGTTGTGTAACATAGTCTACAAAACGTGATTTACTTGCATATATATTCATATTTACAATATAGCCAGCATATATACACAACCCTCAACTGACTTGTGCAACAAAAAGGGCAAGCATCCTTTTTCACTGACTTTCTCCCAAGGAGAGAGGCTTTTTTACTTTCATCTTTATTGTCCTCTGCATTTCATCTTCCTCTTCCTGGTTGAGTGATGCGGGTGTAACACAAAGCCTTCTAGTTGCTCCTGTTCATAGTTAGCTGTATGATTATTGCTGAGTCGACTTTTGTACCGAATTACTCACTCTTCCTAGATGAGATGTTTTTTATATATGGAGGAAAAGAAACCTGCGTCTTATTTGTTGCCTTAACCTTAACGGCAATCTCATCATCCTTGTGTTCCCTTTTCTCCTTTGAAATTATACCGGACCCTGTGTAACAGTTATAGCAAGCAGACATTTCATTGAATCCAGGCAAACATATCGTCACTATGTAAGTATGAACATGCAGAAACCTTAATACCTCCTCTTCCTCGAAAGAACCGAGAAGGAAAATACAAAAGGAAACGGAAAAAAGGAGCTCTAACATATTACAATTTTTTTTGTTAGTGGAAGCCACTGGCAAAAGATATAGAATATATATGGTACCTACATGCAAGATGTTAACTGCATTCACTATACACATGAGCAAGCTGCCGGGGTTTTGTGCACATTTTCATTATTTCATCTCTCTTCGGTCCATTTAGCTCTTATAATAGGGTGCGGACGTATTGTGTGTGCATTCTATTATTGTTATTATTATTAGAGAATCTCCGTCCGATGGCATAATTTCATTTCTATGTGTGGATTTCTCGCTCCTCTTTTACTCATCTTGTTGTCCGTTTCGGGGATCTTATTAAATGGCTTGGTGTATTTATACCCTCTACATGTCATATAGTTTCTATGTTCCGTTAGCACAAGGAGGATTAAAGGTTCTCTCAATGGGCTGCTCATATGTTATATATATATTAGATTATTATCATCAAGACGATTACTCCACTGCAATGTGAAGAAAGATGATGATGATTACTGAATAAAACTGTAGAATCAGTTCCTCCACACGAGGGAGAAGACCTCCAGCCAAGCCATGCAAAAAACGACGGGTGAGTTAGTTATGACCTCTGTACATTTTACTCGACTTCATGGCTTCGTGACTTTCCAAATTTTATGGATATTTTTTCCCTCTCCCCCTGTCCCCAAACTTCCTTTCAAAGTAGAAAAAATCATCCCATATTTTATCATCTTGTTTTTAGCTCACTAAAACGTAGAAGCAAGTAAGGAATGAGACATTAGGTTGCTTTGAGGTATATGACTACACTCCTAAAGCACTCTTACACTTTATTATTACACTTCCTCCATGAGATTCGCTCAACCGCATAGGATTGCAATGGGAGATATCATTTTATCCAAAGAACATTATCATTTACGCTATGGAATACTCCATTGCCAGGATTACGTTTATTGCCTTTTTTTCTATTATCCTATAGCTCGCAATCAATACTCTGCTTTTTTCCCAAGAAGTGGGGAAAAAATCGGATGACAATGAACTGAATACACTTGTAAGCCGCCACGTCACGACAAGCTAAATGACTAAAACGTGCCTCATGAAGATATTGTCTTGTTCAGATTTCCGCTCATCATGGCGTGTCAAAAATACAACGTCGACCAAGGACACTGCAAACTAAAAAAATAATCAAAAGAGACATTTTCACTTCACTAAATGCACCTGCAAAACAAAACATTTCACAAAATGCTTGAATTGCATGACGGTTTTTATTAAAAGCATGTTTGGATTGGAATAACACGCTATAAACAATTTGGAAAGAATTTAAATTGTTCTTCCCCTCGTACGTTTTTTTCAATCGTTAAAAAAAAGATCAATTTTGAATAAGAAGGATAATATTGATAAGATAACAATATTGATAAGTAACCGTCTGATGGGTACCCGCAAGTTTTATTGTTTGTACTCATTACGTGTGCAACTCACAACAGTTCCGGTGTAAAAATTCGAGGGGACTCCCTTCCTCACATATTGATTCCATGATTTCCGTTCTACGACACCGTTGGTTTATCACCCTTTAGCTATCATATATGAGATGTCATGTCGTGTGCGCTTTTTGCACGCCACTTGATAACGAAACTTTTCATGATGAAAACACTTACTCATGAGAGGTGTATCAAATCTTTGGTAATAAACTCCTGGAAATGTCAGTTCAAGCTGGAAACATCCAGCAGCTCCACTTTTCTACACAAATAATGCATAATGCATTGCACTCATACTATTAAAAACCAGCACACCACATGCTTTACAAGAAGGAGAGCACGGGGATGAGTAAAAATGAAAATGGTGTTATTTATGCATGAATACATTTACAAAAGGCTTCCTTCTCAAGTACAATATAGAGTTCGGTTTTTTCGGGTCGAAACTTCATTATATTTACGTATCACAGCGTACAACCACCAAGAATAGAAAAGGGTTGAAGGGAAAAAAATCCAGAGAGGGAAAGAGTATATCATGGAAATGATGATATTATGATGAGGACGACGATGATAATCATGGAAAAAGGGTTGTGAATACAAAATGAAGTATTTTTTTGTACTATATATTTCCAGCAAATAGATTCCGGCTGGTTTTATGAATAACATAATATTTTACATGAGTTCATTCTACTGTAAGACACACGGTATGAATTGAATACCCCTTTTCTGTCCCACTGAATGGGGGAAAGTAATACAGGAAAAAAAATACACATGAAAGTTTTTTTCTCTCATTTTTCCACCTTTCATGCCCTTGCCACGGGCCTATTTTCGTACAACACGTAGCACTATAGCACGATGTATGGTGGAAGAGCATTGGCCCAAAGTTTGATGATGTACTGGCCGTTGATTTTATTATCAACCCTAATGGCCCACAAAACCAGATTGTCAAGTTAGGGATGATAAATCATGTCTAGCTTCCACATAATATTAATGTGAATGCTTCATGTGTGTAGTACCTAGCGCATGCAGGCCTGTCGTAGCAGACAGATAAACAGTTTTGTTTGATTCGATTTGGTTGTTATGTATAATTGTGCAATGACAGAAAGGATTATATAATTTCGTAGTACATGGGCCATTTCAATCTCGATAAAAGGAGATTCCCTTTATCTTTGCTGTTCCACACATACAGACTCTAGAGGGAAAATGAAATTACTATTCTGATTTTCATTATAAATATTATTCCCTCTATATGTATGCTTATATAAATGAATATATAATCTATCACATTTACACATCCATAAAAAAAACTTATCATTCGTTATTCTCACTGACGCATTGAGCCAAAGGCAAAATACAGAGTAATATTATGAAGTGTATAAAACTGCATTGTATATTGCACTGCAGAAAGAGCATTAAGAATCCCAGCACCTAAGGCAGTGGAACAGAGAGCAATTGAAGAAAAGGCTGACGGCCAGCTTAATAAGACATAACGTGTCTGTCCATTCCTTAGAAAATTGTATGGCACGTAGGATCACAATGACTGTGAAATTGAAATTGTCTTGGAGGAAATTTATCTCTGAGATTTGATTGCTAAATCAAAGGTAGTTAGGTAGTAGATGATGTATGGGGAAGACAAAAGGGAAAGGAAATGGTGTGCATGGATTTTACCCCTTCTTACTGTTTTTTGCTGGTATTCTATTTAATTTTCTGAGGACAAGAGAGGGAATGCGTTGAAATATGGGGAAACACACCCTCGTCAAAGGACTGTTTTTGTTGGGGAACACAATGGAAATTTTAATAGTAAATAGTAATCATTATAGTTGTGCCTTTTCATTATGAAAATGCTAACCGAATCTTGAACGAAATGCTGTTAAGAAACAATGCATTGCATAACAATGTAATGGCAAAATCTGGAATTTTATTTTCATGATAATTCCACTCAGGGATTTGAAAAGTAGTTGGTTGAATATTAGAGCATCATGTTTTATCGTAGTCGTAACGAGGTATATTGTGCATTATGCTTGAATTACAATGCATTTTATTGTGATCCCAATTGGCATTTTCGTTATCAAATAATAAAACTTGGTTGCATTCAGGTATATCACAAATTTAAGATTATATCTATGATTCAAGGTTGCAATAACCATTTTCCATAAAATGTGAGCATTGAAAGTGAGCCAGAACGAGGTGGATTCTCATTTCATCACAATCAATGACAAAAGGGGGAATCCACGCAAACGGAAAACAATCCACCCCACGTACATATAAGATGACAGGGAGATTACACGGGCAGATAAGCAAATAAATACGTTATGCTCCTTAAAAAAAGTTTGAAAAATGCAACAAAGAACAAACTATGCGTTTCAAACGGTAGTTTATCCTGTTAATGTTTGTTTTTCCAAAAAAAGTTTGCCCCTTTCTTCATGTTAACTGTCAGGAGGAAATAAACCGAGAAAAGAAGAAAAAATAAGGTTTTTCTAGAGTTTTACCAAGCATGAAGTCACAGCTTTAGAGGATGAGGGGCAGTGAATTTAAGATAAAATAGCCGAATGATTTGACGATACTTAAAGTTTTACCCTTGGTTTTTTTTCTCCGATTTTTATGGGATATTGCACCCGCTTCTCTCTCCCTCTGCATGCAATCCTCCTTCTGAGGGTATACGCATGTAGCACCCTGTGTGAGTTTCAAATTGCGGTTGACTACTGAAGAGAGGGTTATAACTGATGATGACTTGGCTCGAAAGAAAAAAAATCTTTATCTTCAACGCAGTTAGTTACTCTTGTGTGCCTTATAACTCAAATGGCTCATGCTGATAGTGGAGGGATTTATAGCCAGCAGATCACCCCATCCATAAAACATTTTAAATTCGACTTAAATGGGGAAGAATTTTCTAAAGGAAGGAGGAAAACACAAATTGTGTGGTTTGCTCGAGTAAGCTAAGATGATCATTGGGGAAACGCAGAATAAATCCATGTAGGAAAGTCAAACCAAAAACCCCAAACTAAAAACACTCCCTGGGTAAAACTCAAAATTTTCTTAGTTCTCTCCGGTTTCCTCAAAATGAAAAATTTCCATCTTATTCAACACGAAAATCCTGCTGTGATGATGGAGCAGGGAATATGAGTGAAATTTATGCATCATCGCAGTAATCGTATATTGATGCATTATTGTAATAACGTTCACCGTCCCTTCTCAAAAGCAGCTATGCGTACCACTTGGAAAATTATACATGACTCAAGGTCACCTACTACATTTCTCCTTTTATTTCACCCCTTCTATTACCCTCCTCCTATAATCTTCAGATTAGAAAAACAATTCCAGAACATGAAATAATAATGATTAGAATGCCGTTTGTAGTCCGTTGATGTGCTATCTTCATAGGAGCGCCATACTCTGTAGGAAGCTAGATTATTCAATAAATGGCTTTTATTGTTGAGTCTCAAAGGGTGAAGAAGATGCATCGCGTAATAATTTCATATCGTAATAATATTCATCATTATCATCGTCATCATCAGCCCCATCATCGTGATTCAAACCGCTATCGTCTTGCAGACAGTGTAAAATCGTTCCTCTTTCTAGCATCTTTTTCCCACTACGTAAAAAAACGCTCTGTTCAGAAGCAATCTTTTTTTTCTTCTCGTAAAGCAGTGTGCCGAGCGAGACATGAATGTGCAAGCTGCCACGTTTTTACTCTATCAGATTGCATACAAGCAGTTGGCGATAGGATGCAAGGGAAAAGCAAACCAGAAAACTTGGTAGTTCCACTTATTCCTACAAGGTATATAGGTAGCTCTGGAGAATAGAAAGCAAAGTTGAGAATTCACTTGTTTAAATGTGTAATAATGCAATGATGTAATAATATTAAATTGCATTCTCATCATTCCCCTGTGGTTTCCTGCATGTGGCCTATTCAACCACTCAACACACAAGACCTTTTGCATAGTGTTTTCAAGAGATTGAAAGAAGCTCTTTTGGCTTCAAGTGTGTGTGTATATTTTCTCTTGGTGTTTTCTAGCGGATATTTGAGCTAGGGGTATATTAAACGTCTTCCTGGGATATTATGCGTGTGCACACACGCACAAGAAGCCTTTTGGAAGTCTCATGGGAAGTTATCAAAATGGAGTGCAATGGCTTAAAATTATTAGACACGGTTCCCCTTTGCGTTTGCTTGAATAAATTCTTACAAGACTTACTACTTTTCGCTCATCATAAACTAATAAAAGTTGGCGATTAGAGAGAGACCGTTCCTCATTCGTTATTATTCAAAGTTTGAATAACATGAACCACTGACAACGCTCTCTATAAATTCTTACAAGACTTACTACTTTTCGCTCATCATAAACTAATAAAAGTTGGCGATTAGAGAGAGACCGTTCCTCATTCGTTATTATTCAAAGTTTGAATAACATGAACCACTGCCAACGCTCTCTAAACAGTCATTCATAATAATATGTGGTGAACATCATCTATAGCAAACTTGATGTATCCATATTTTCCCCCTAGTGTCATAATATATAAGAAATTGGTTGAAAGGAGTTTATGATCCTCTCATGTATGTAACCTGCTGCTGATGATTACATTCATGAAATTATGATTATTTATTGCCTCTGATTTAGATTCAATCTTGCGTTTACAATTCACGCACCTTCCAAGCCCATTACGTGAGATTGCATGAAGCTAACCCCACCAGGAAGGATTTAAGGCTTGATACGTCGGTCGTACACCCTAAACACACGCATCGAGCGTTGTAGTGAAGGTCATTACGCATTTATCTGTCAATAATTACATTAGGGAAATGGTTGATTGGTTTGAGTAATAAAGCTCAATATGAAATTCTACCGGTGCAACAATCCCTAATACCTCATTGATGAGGACACACCACACACGCAAACGGGAAAAAATCAGGAAGTCGGAGTCGGAAGGAAGAAAAGGCTGGGAATCCACTTTTCCCATAAATACGATGACACTCTAGGAAAACACCTTTTTTCATGGATGAGGATAGACATACAATGTTGAATCAAATAAATATTACGAGAGAATTACATGTGACAGGAACCGATTCATAAGTTGTCCCGTTTTACACCCCCCTCAATCGAGAGCATGTTGCGGTCTACAAAATATCTTACAAAGTTACCCAAATATACAAACACATATGTATTTATGCATCATATCATGAATCATTATGAAAAAAGGAGTGGGGAAGAGTGCATACATCTTTCATACGATGCCATTCAAGTTTTTTATGCATAGTTCTGTTCTGTGTTAAACTCATTTTTTGGGAAAAAAAATATACACAAATATGATCGGTAAAATGCATGTGTAAATGTTCCCATTTCTTCAATAGATCATTATTAATGGGAAGGCTGATTGAATTCAGCTTCAACACACTCGCATATCCGATGAAGGAGTCACATATTGAATATTGAATTCAATTTCTCAGAACGCCAATACGATTATAATAATAGAGAAAAAAACTGCTCTACACAATAGATCCTTTTTTTCGAAGAATGGAAGATTTTCACTGGAACAGCCGACTAGATAATGTGTATAGTCCTTTTTGAATGTTACATTACTAACACGCATTTTATTTGCTTTATTGTCGACGACAAACCTTTCCTTCTGTGATGCATTATTCTGAATTCAATGCACTTTGTTTGGAATGCAGGGAAGGGAACCAATTTATTTTATTACGTTGCACTCGCTTGGCTGGTTATATAATGAATCCATGTAATATAGCGGTATGGTCCTTATGAATAAAATGGACAATTGGGACGCGTGCCGTGTTTCAAGTTTTCTACACGAAAAGCGTCAACTGCACAAATGTACTCATTACACGACTGTATTTATGAGAAAGAAGCCGAGCTCTGTGTGAGCTCTTCGTAAACCAGTGAAATTGTATCAAACATTTTAGTCCATCGTCATCATCATCGTGATTGCATACCCATCATATAACCTCACGTCACTTACATGCCCCCACTACAAAACAGCATTTTGCATGTGGATGGACACTTGTAATTGTACTCGCAGGCTGGGCTGGTTGCTTGCATTGAAAAGAAGAATAATAGTCATGATGATGGCATATTGCTCGGTGTTATGAATAAAAAGAATGTAAAATGTTGATTCATTGAAAATTTAGAGTACACATGGGCACATGCAGGGGCTGAGATTTAGTTGAAAAAATAAGAGCTTACGCATCATGCTCTAGTTTTAATGGCACAACTCTCACGTAACAGGAATAGCAGACGGTGTGATGAAAAAATGCGATTGAGGAAGCAACGTTGGATTCGAATTATGATTACGATTAATAAGAGCTCATATGATGAGACGTCATTGTGAGAAATCAAAGTATTGACTAGCGCTCTATGAATTTTATAAACCAACAATCAGCAAAGGGTATATATGATTGTGTACATTGGATTCTGACATTTATTCCCTCTTTATAGTTTCCTCCGGGTGCGTATTGCATGGGGTTTTTGGTGTCTCTGCAGTTTTGAGTTACCGAGAAAAAACTCTATTGTGGATGGTGTGTTATGCCATATGTAAGGGAGCTTGAACACAATTCCGATTTTTTTACTTCTGTTTACATCCCTGCGTGAATGTACCTTGAGTCTATTGTGTAGTTTTTTTAGGAGTACAATACTCGAGAGCTATTACACTCCCAGGATCGTGTAATCTGCATTAAATGCAACCCCATGAGATGAACCCTCTCAAAACCCCAGAGTGGTAGATGAGACTTGTGCCTGGTTGTGATTTGATTCCCTACTGATTTTCGTGTTTTAAAAGATAAACTGAGAGAAACTGAAGACGGTGCGCGTTGCTGGTTAAAATTGTTGTGATTGTGAATGGCAATGTGAGAATGGGGTGCGTGCAGGAAAAAACAGGGAGGTGACGATGGCACTAGGATGGTTTCAAGTTTACTTTGCGTAATACACTGGCGTTCGTTGGTGTTGTCGTTTTGTGCACTTGATATATTTTTTCCACTTTTGGGTTTCAGTTGCCTCTGTTTTAATGTTTTTCGTTTCCTCTGAATTTATTGTCATTTTCGTGCTGCCTTCAAATTTGTATGTTACGTGTACAACAACGCATTAATTTAGACTATTCTACTAAATATTTGTCGATAGAAATAAGTTTCAAGAACATGAGTTTCTCTAATGTCGATAACG
>JAHZNA010000436.1:0-25609 GCA_027743935.1 Sinodicranocentrus sp. ZH6 | reverse complement strand
ATTTTTTCGTATTTTTTATGACAACGAATACCGTTGTACAAAACTTAAAGCGTTATTGTACCGTTTCATATCTAATAGCTTTGACCTTGCTCTATCTAACTGGAATGAAGGAATTGATGTTTTTTTCCAGAGTTTCTTCAAGAACAAGAATCATGTATTCTTCCTTTTTGCGAAATTTGCTTCAGCTTCACATCTTTGTTCATACCTGATTTTTTAACAAGTTTGAAGACCATGTTGTTCACTAGCGCGTAAACCACTAATTCATTCCAGCTTTTATGATGATTAAAACACTGATATGTGCGAAACGTAAGCACATCCTACTTCAAATGTATCGTAAAATAAGCCATTTCTGTGTGAATGCTTGCCAAGAATGTGCTCTTACGCTCTCGCTCAAACAAACTAAACTGCAAATTAGTAATCGGTTTACAAGTCAGATCGTATGAAATTTATATAAACTACGCTAGTTAAAAAGTTTTTAAACAAATAAACATAAGGGGTTTTGTAAGATTTGTAAGTTTTTTGCAACGACTTATTTGTCTTAATTTTATTATGTGTAGAATCTAAACGTGACACAAGAAAAATGGGGTGCAGCAGTAAAACATGTGCCATTCTACATATTATTTTATGTTTCGGTTTTTTGGCTAACGTCTATGGCCAAAACGATCCAAGCTTAGATTGGCAGTTTGACCCTTATTCGACAGATCAATGGTTAAAACAAAAACAAGACCATTATGATGCAGGCAATATTCAATTTTGGCCACAGGTATTTTGTCAGCTTTATCTAAATTGAATTTAAATAAAATTTTCCGTGTTATGTGCTCAATTTTTAAATCATTATGTTTTGAATTTTTTACAGAGATACGTTACAAGCTACAGGTTTTTCCGTCTTGGTGGTCCAGTTTTCTTATATTTGAGTGGACCAGGTCCAGAGCTTACTGTGGATGACATTGAAACCGGTGCAATAGCAGCATACGCAGAAGAACAAGGAGCTTTTGTGATTGGTCTTGAGCATCGCTTCTATGGGAAATCTAGACCTACTCAGTAAGTTCAAAAATTGCTTACGCAGAAGAACAAGGAGCTTTTGTGATTGGTCTTGAGCATCGCTTCTATGGGAAATCTAGACCTACTCAGTAAGTTCACTGTTCAAAATTGCTTAAAATAACTCAATAAAAATACCAATTTGCTATCCGGCACCATATTTGTCTTATCACATATTTATACATACCTATATTCGAGAAATACTATGCTTTTTATAGGGATCTTTCCAAAGATAGTTTAAAATATTTGACGATTCCTCAAACTATCGAGGACATTGCTTCATTAATTAGATCATGGAGGACAAGGGATGAGTTCACAGTAAGTTAATCAATATGCAGGATGCATAAATAATTCGTACTTCAGTATTTCCAATCCGTTGATTGTCGAAAATCATGAATCACATACGGCTACCAGTTATCTCAACTAAAATTTATTTGATTTTGAAGCACAGCAAATGGGTTGTATTCGGCGCATCTTACTTGGGGAGCGTTGCGGCTTGGTTTGCACAAAAACATCCGGAACTAATCGATGCGTTTGTTGCTTCATCTGCCCCACTGGAACTCAGATATGAAATTCCAGGTATTCATCCAAATTTTAATTGACCACTTGCAAATGTTATGCATCGTAAAAAACGAAAGACCGTGTTTATATGGATTGGTTATGATTTATGAACAGAATTTCTACAGAGCGTGGGAAGCATTCTTAACCAAACCGACACTAAGTGTTATGAAACTGTAGCAGAAGGATTTTCGTGTCTTGAAAACATAATATCTCAACAAGGCTGTGGAAATTACACTTTGGATGATGCGAAGTCCAATTTTGGGTTAGTGTTATTCAAATATATATCCTTTTTAGCTACAAAAGATGCATGATTTGGGAAAAAAAACCTAATCAATCATACATATGTATAGGTTTTGTGCAGAGTTGGAACCCAAAAATGAATTGGATACTACTGGAGTATTTGCTGAACTTTTTAGTACGGTAAATGCAGTTGTAATGTATCATGACCCAGACCCCAAGTCGTTTCCCGACACCAATCTGGACAGATTTTGCAAGGATATAACATCTGATGATGGAACAAAGACGCCATTAGAGAAGTTAGGAGAAAAGGTTCGCGAAATCAATAAACATAGAGGGCTATCCTGTTCAGAATTCCGGTTCCAAACTACAGTGGATTTCCTCGCGGATCAAACCTGGGATTCCGATGCAGCAAAAGAGGGGTTCAGACAATTACAATGGCAGTTATGTAACGAGCTAGGTTGGACAGTTGCCTCTGCAAACCTTTCGCAACCGTTTGGACATTACTTGTCCCCCTTTTTACATTCCGAAATTTGCCAAAAGTTATTTGGGTAAGTTATGTACTACAAGTTATGAGGGCATTAAAGCATGACTACCTGACCAGAGGACCAAAAAACGCTGAATGTCCTGATAAAATATATAAAAATATTTGTTTATAACATAGACTGACAGAAACAGAAATGAGGTTGAAAGTTCTACAATCGAATACAGATTTGAAGGGAAAGAATCTCACCACAAAATGCGGCTTGTACATAAATGGAGATCACGATCCTTGGCATACATATAGTATTACTAAACCCGATGAAGCTGGAAAATGCAATAGAGCTATTCTTATTGAAGGTGACAAGATAATAATATAAAGAGCTTGCCTGAACAAAAATGCATTTGTGTGAACAATTTTCAGTATTCTATATAAGCTTCATTGTTTCACAGGCGGATCTCATGGTAGAGACGTAGAAGATTTAACAAATAGTCCATCCTACCCTCCTCAGGTTAAAGACGCTCAGCTTAAAATTGCAGCCTATTTAGACGCTTGGCTTAAAACAGGAAAATGCTGCGAGGATAATTCTGCCAATTCACGGTCAATAAGAACTACAAGCTCTAAGGAATACTATTCATCGATAAATGGCATGCTTAAGCCTAACGTACAGATAAAACCACATTCATATCCAGCTGAAGATGGAGAAAAACTATTAGCTTCACCGACCACAATTCCGTATCAAGTTTCAACAACGGATGTTCTTAGTGTTAGTCCTCGTATCCCAATTGATCGCTTTGACAGCAACATGTATAGAGATCCAAGAAATGCTGAATTTCGCAGATACAGAGTTGTAAAATTACTACGGCACCGCCCTTCATTTGCTCCACTCATCCATGAGCGAAATGACGCTCCGAGCATGGAACAATTTGAGGCAGACTTTCCTGATCACAGTCTTCGTGTTGAGGGGCGCGTTGAGCGTGTTTTTAAAAACGGTACAAAAATTGTAAATCCGGCAGAAACAAATGATAATATTTCTCGTCCAGAGATGGAAAATCAGCGATTATTTGAACGAGGTAGGAGACTGTTAGTTCCAACTAAAGCACCCACAACGGAAGTTGTGATACCACCCACAACTCCAGAACGTGATAACGAAGAGAATGAGAAAAAGAACGGCACCTCCTTTAGATTTGTTGTTAAACAAGTGTTTAAAGATGTTATTGGTGTGGAAAATACCAACTCCAGTCTGGATGACGGAAATGGTAATAATGCTGAAAATCTAACAAGACCTGAATCCTTCGAAAGATTTAAAAATACCGAAAACAGTAACAGCGCAAAAATCCCGTCAAAGCGACAAAAAAGCATAGACAGCTTGTATGAGTTTAAGACATTGGGAAGCGATCAAGAGTCCGACTCGGAAGAGTCGGAAAGCAACTATAGTTCAAGCATCAGTGCCTCAGAAGAACATCAGTCAAAGGAGGTTCAAGACACTTCAAGTAATGAAAATGAGAGCAAATCAACAGACAGTACGGAAGAAGATGTTTCATCTCCATCCGTGTCCGATGAACATCAGTCAGCAATTTCCAAGCCAAGTATTGCATCCAAAAAGCCGTCATCATCATCAACTCATGGAAACTCAAATGAAATCGTAGTGAAGGTTTCCAGTAAGCCAACCAAATCTAAATCAAAGATTGATCAAAAAAAGGAAGACGATCAAGAAGAAGATTCGGATTACTACGATGAGGATGATTATTACATCCGGGATAGTAAAGGAAGCGGTAGCTCTGAAGATAATCAACGAAATGAAAAGGATTCGAAGACGGCGAAACCATCTACCACCATTTTGTCATCAACGGAGTTTTCTTCGGGAGAGGAATCTTCCAGCTCCAAGCGACTACGAGAGAAGATTTCTGAAAAAATCATGTCTTCCTCAGAAGGTATTGAACATGGTCAAAACACCAAAGAAAAGACCAAAGGAAATAGAATAAGTGGTAAGAAAGATAACGGACGAAAATCAAACAACAACGAATCAAGTCTCAGTTCTTCCTCAGTCCACTCGTCTACTGAGCAAAGCAGTTCAGAAGAGGACTACTATAACTATTCATTAGAGCCAAGTGGAAGTAACCCTCAGAAAACGTACAAGAAGAAACAACTTGAGGATCATATAGCAAAGCCAGTACAGGTAGAGCCAAGCACTGTAATCAATGTAGAAATTAGTGGAAGTTACCCAAAAAGAAACCGTCGAAGACAGAGGGTAAGACATACGACAACCATGGAACCCGAAACAGTTACTAATGAAAATGAACAAACCTCTAAAGAAACTACTACAAAGAAGCCTCGAAAAAATCATCGGAGACGACGTCCGATTGATATGCAATCTCCGTTGCCCCAAACCCTGGAAGATACGACTACGACAGAATCACCGTCCTCAACCACAACTTCAACAACGGAAATAACAACTACCTTATTGCCTGAGCCTACTGAAATTCCGAATACTAATAATTACGCTCACTGGAATAGACGTAAACTTCCTGCTGCAGTAAAACCAATTCAACAAACCCAACCATCAGTAGTAAATCTTGAAAGCATGATGGATCCCAGTAACAGTGGTTCTTTTAGAGGCATCGAATCAACCCCAATCGAGCAAAGTAATGATGTTGTATATATTATTGTTGGGGACATTCCCAAAGAAGAAAGCGATAACTTAGTTAATGAAAATCCTTCTGCAGACGCGCTGTTTAATTTCATTCAAAAATTAGTTAATAGGCATAGCTCAGGAATATTTACTCCACAAGGAACTTCATCGTATTCCTCATCGCCAGCATCAGTACCTTCGCCTTCAATTTACTTGCCACCGCCGCCTCCTCCACCTTCGACTACCACAACAACACCCGCTCCACCTCGTGCTATACCAATTTCATACGGAAATTCGAACAAGTTCCTATTAGTACGTCCTGTACAAGTGGTTTCATTAGGAAAGGAACACGTTGTGCATGCACATGATTTGAAAAATGACTCCCTGATTGATCTGATGACAATGGAAGCACCGTATCGACCATCGTATCCTCAATACCAAATCCAGAATACCAAACGGGAAGGTAACGATCAAGGTGGGGGATATAGATTCAAAAGTCCATTTCACAGGGAGCACTTTCAAAAGTTACTGAGCGTGGATGGCCAATTCAGGGATAGTGACAGAGAAGATGGAACATATCAACACGGATCGAAAAGGTTAGATGAAATTCCGGATCCTTCATGGAGGACAATCAGAGGTGTGTCCCAGTTTGGTCCCGCCCTTTCCGCGCAGCAAAATGGCGCAGGTTTGCTTAGTCTCAGTAGTGCTGACACAATGTGGGTAAATGATGGTGTCCCCTTTATTCCAAGAAATCATCGACAATTTTCTGCGAGAAGTGTCCAAAAGTCAGGATATAATTAGTAAAAATTCTATTACATATATAATTTAATTATGTGCATGTCAAGTGTTGTTGCATTACACATATTGTATGGTGATGGGACTAGGGTTTTATTTTACCACTTGCATAATATACGTTCATATTAACTTTTGTACTTTGCTCAGCTTAAGCAATTACGTAATGAATCATATTATGAACATTATGGACATGATATATCTATTGACTTAAGATTGATTGATATTGAGTGATGTTGCTAATAATTTATACTTTCAAATATTATACTTCGGATTTTGATTGATTTATTAAAATTAAGAGTGTATTTATGTATTGTCATATATAATTTCATGCGTAGATGTGGATGGATTGTATTATATTTTTTTTTATAAAATTGCAATATTAAATTAACATATATATTAACATGATCTCATCGTTGCGCTGATTTCGCGGTACTTTTTCTAATAGCTTGGTTATCATCCAATCCATCATATTAGTCGTGTCGTAATTTGACTCCTTCATTCATATCATTCAACGTTTGATTTATCTACAAGATTCGACGTTTTGTCGTTGTCGGTTATAAAAATTCTGATTTTTGACTTCTTAATTTTTTGCTTTACAAATCGAGACCTACCTACTTTATAAATCATTTTCTTAAATTAACTATTTGAACCATATTGATTACACTTGCTTATCGTAGACCTAACAAAAAAGGGACCCTTGTATAGTAGCATAGCCTAATCCCAATGCACAATAATCAAATCACGTCTAATATGACTTCCATTCCAAGTGAAACCTAAAATCAGTATTGACAATCAATGGTGAATGGCTTGACTGGAACTGGAATATTCCGATTTTCCGAGTCTATTTACATTTGAAAGAAATCCTCATGCAACAAGTGCAAGTGTTTCAAATCATTCGTCGTGTCCGGCAAAAACCACTGTCGAAAAAAGTCTCTTCGAGAAAAAAAAACGCTCAAATAAATTAGAAATTAGTGTAAATACTTTTAAGAAACTGGTGTAGTCAGTTTTTAACATGCAAACCGTTTTTTCCGAGCGGCTTTATTCCGGAGCACTTTTATTTACGAGGGCGAGGGGCGAGCTATTATTACTATTATAATAGAGTATGATAGATAGCACCTTTTTTCGCTAAATATCAGTTTGCTTGTCCTGTACACCGGTTAAACAATATTAGCTCTCATCTCAAGTACGATCACACCTTACTATTTCTGACTTTTTTTTCAACAACTTTTAATTTTTATACCTGTTACCCGTCATTGCCATATTTGCCATATGCATGTCAAGTTCTTTGTATTAGGTAGGTAAGTACCCTTCCATTAATTTGAACATGTTCATTTTGTACGCGTAATTGTAATTTGAAGTATTAAATGTACTTAAAATGTACTTTCAATAACTCCCAACTGTAATTGATTGATTTACAAGAAATATTATAGTGCGAAATAAAGGGAAAAAGTGTTTAGTCAGCAATTATCTGTCGGATTGTTTAGTAGTTTGTGCAAGTTGATGGCTGGTCCCATTTACGATTTATAGATTGTGTTGATTTGATCATTAAAATCACCTCCCTCCATGCCTGCGATTGTCAATAATTGTTTGATGGAACGTCGGTGACAGGCTCTTGGCTCAGTCATCAGTAAGGTCGTGTTGTATTGGAGCTGTTGGTTACGGATGACGGATTAATTTTCTCGTTCTGGATGCAATCTCCCGGCTAGCCTTCAAGGTACGTTGGTTTGGTTGTGTTGTAATTAGGAAAGGATTCGTTTTAATTTGGTCTAAATGTTATACACATTAGCAATACCCATGTTAGCCGTTACGAACCCCGCTTTTTAATATATTGAACGTCAGTCAATCCCTCCTTGTTAAGGTTGAAGATGTTAACTGCATGCAATTACCAAAGATTGCACTATGCACAGGGTTGGATTAAGGTATTGGGATCGCGGGCAACGGCTGTCTCTTAAACCATACCTCCATACATTACACCATAACTTGAACCGTTAATTGTGCGACCCATGGTTAACAATTCCTGGATGTAGGAAGTTCGGAAACTGCAGTCTATTTCTATATATATTGCTGTTACATTGCAGTTAGTTCTAGTTGTCATTTTACATTTTCGGTACTCGCGTCGTGGAGGGGAAACATTGTTCACTGATGGTCGTGCTCGTGACACCTGGGTGCACTATGTATGTATGTATACTCCATGTCAATCCATTCGAACCTTCCCAAAAACAAGCTCTTGAAGCTCTGAATCTGAAACAACCCACAACCCATGATCGAATTTTGGTATAGGATCGGAACTGCTCATCGTATGTCATGTCATGCTGATTGCTTACCTTTTGTAAATAACCCCGTCGTCCCCAGCTGAATCTCTAATCAAAATATACGGTATGCGATTGATTGTTTTTTACAAGGTGGAATTCATCAATTCAGGTGGTGATGGTATGGCGTGGTTGTGGTGGCGAACCAGTTAGTCATTCATGAATGAGTAAGGTCGAGGTCATGTTGTATATCACAACAACCTGCTGAATGTCTTAGCGATGCATGAAAATAGAGAGTGCAATGTGAGGTGTCTGGTCCGCAATTTCCAATACCTTAAAGAAAGAATGGAATCAAGATTGGTGGACTATCGTACATATCTATCTTGGAATGGAATAACCAATTTATCACACCTGCATGGTTTCGAAATGTTTTAGCGTCTTTTTCCAATCAGTCATAGCATAATATTTTGTTATCATGTCATAGTCATGCATGCATGATGTAAAGTAGGCTTTTAGAGAAAGTAGTTTTTAGCTCTTGTTTGCATTTGTCTTGAATTAAATTGACGAACTTTTAGCATGCATATTCTATTCTTCATATTTTTTATGACAATGACAAGCGTATAATTTATTTATTGCTAGAGCTAGATAATAATTGAATCATCATTTTATTTACACGACATGACACATTATCAGCGAGACGAGAGGGATGGAAAAGACTGACTTTGGTTATTTAATTGATAAGATTGGCTGACAGAACCTTTTTTATTTGATTTATATATTGCAGCGTCAGTCAGCGGATAAATACTAAATACAACGACTTATTGATGTTGATAATCGACTGGTTGGTATAGTTTTATGCATATCAAAAATTTTCCTTTTAAAAGTGTTCATTTTTCATTTGCCACTTTTTCTGTTTCCTTCTACTGCTGCCTACTTCGTGACGACGCGCGGAGTCTTGTTTCATTTAGTTGTCAGTTTATATTTCGGATCAACTTGATCAAGCGTCGTCAGTTACGCATGGTATGATTGACAATAGAATAGAGGTAACATTCATAGGTTATGTTCATGCGTTAGATAATTTAGGTAACGTGACGTTAGCGCAGTCTGACAGTGACAATAGTAGTCAAACCGGAACCTGATTGTTGTTGCCTTGCCTAAAGGTCTTTTTACAACATAAATGCTCCTATATCCAAGTATCAAGTAGCTGGCATTTTGTTTGTTGACACTTGACAGTTGTATTATCTTGTAACATCTAACTGTCAACTGCAAAGTCCTGCTAAATGCTAATGATAAGGTATCCCTCCAAACTAGAAAAAATAAATTCTTTAAAAAACCTTGCTTATGTTTCTTTTAATCAGTTATTGGTTAAATTGTACATACCGTACCCCCATATTTTTTGAAAAATCATATTGAAACTCGAATATTGAGATGAGAATTGAGTTGGGATTCAAAATGAAACTTAAACTGTTGTAACCTAACCTAACCAACACGGATATAACTTTAACCTAGCCCTAGCCTTCATAACCTAACCTAACTAATTAGAATGATATTTACAAACCCTCTACATTCGTCTGCATTTGGATTCACAAATCAACATTTATTTTAATTTCGATTCAAAACTCAGCATTTGCATTTTATTCCCAACTCGATTCTCATCTCAATATTCGAGTTTCAACACAAGTGATTTTTCAAAAAAAATTGGGGGTTGGTATGTACAATCGAACCAATATTAGTTAGACTATACATACCAACCCCCAAAAAATGGGGGTTGGTATGTACAATCCAGCCCAGTTATTTATTTGCTAGTAACACATTTCACATCAAACGTAAGTAATTCTCGCCTGTATATTTTAAATACTTTGTTTGTCCGGAGTTCAATAGTATACTTTCATTTTGCATCAAATCAATTTACTTTGAATATGCAAATTAAAGTGAAATGTGAAATGTAATGCTAATTCAGTTCATTGATACATTAAACTTGTATTCAACATACGTCATGCACACACACATAGTGTGGATAATACATGGATAGATGTATTTTTATGGTTTAAACCTAAAAAAAGCAATTACTTTACTTACAACTTAGATAGTGGATGCCAAAAAAGATAAAACAATCGTTTGCCGCAATATCAAAGCAAGTCATTAGTTGAGTCAGTCAGTACCGAGAAATGCCGTATTATATGTAGTTTAATGTACTACACATACTATTATTTTTGGATTGCTGATTCGGTAATTTTATTTAAATCTCACGTTTGTTTATGACGTTTATGATATGCACTTTCAACTTTAGTTTTTTAATCGTTTCTTGTTCATTGTAAATGACACGAAGTCAGCATTGTAATACGCTAAAGTTTGCTTTTTTGGTCGTTGGTAATTCTACTAATTCTAGGTACAATTAGTTAGTATAATAATAAAAAATAAAAAAATTATGTGCGGTAAAAACTAAATTTCAATAAGTTTTGTTATAAACTTTTCCGTTTCAGAAAGTAGAAGGAAACCGCGAAAATGGCTGTGGAGTATGGAATAGGCGTTACCAATAGATTTGCTTTTCTTCATGATGATGAAGAACTGGAGATTGAAAAACCAATTTTCACTACAACGATTTGCTCTGTGTCTGTGGAGAGCGAGCGAGGAAAGAAAGCCGCTAAAGGATTCAGAGGCAATAAAAGCAATAATATTTTAACACCAAAAAATGTTGCTCCTACTCCGGTTGTGAATCGAAGTCGAAATAACGAAAACGACAGCAAGTATCAAAAAATCGACATCCAAGCCCAGCAAGGCGAGAAAAGTGAATTTAAAAATTCGTCTGGCCAGCGAATTCATAAGTTCCGGAAAGACCAACTTCAAAGCGATGATCACAGGCATGGAAGGTCACGGGAAGACAAAACTACGAATGTTAAAGCTGAGAAAAAACCCGAATTGCCTTTAACTGAGATGTAAGTAGTTTACATTTAGCGATGATGCCAAACTTCGGGTTTGGTTGCTCTATTAGCTAGAGCAATTTCTTGCATCTAATCTAATTGTTTTTTTACAAATTATAACAGGCCTGAGCGTGATGGAGATAATTTTTCAGATATGAATCAGGCAGAAGCCAAAGATTCTAATCAAGGCTTGGAAGACGTTTCTCAAGGCGATGAATGTGGCGAAAATGCAGAGCAAGTCGCCGAAAAAACCCTGACGCTGAAAGAGTGGAAAGCAATGCAAGTAAGAAAAAAATTTACAACGAGTATCGGTTGTGGGGATTTCCGGTTTTAGATTAGGAAGGAATAATGTTGAATGAAGGATGAAGTTCGAAATGAGTTTTGGAGATTAACTGATTCCTCGCTTATGTTAAATGGTACTATAGATTATCATTAGGCAAGGTTTCTTTAGACTAACACATACATAGTAAATAGCATTAGAATGACTCGGTTAGCAACATTAAATGTAACTTGTTGAATCATATGGATCAAGCAAACAAGTGTTCGCTTGTCGTCTCTTTTTATCTTCGATACTTCTTTTTTTTATACATCTTTGATGACGATGAGTGATGTTGTGATTGATGGTAAGAGGACGACATACAGAAGGCAATAGCCAATGTATATGCTAGTGGATTCGAATATATTATGAATATACTATACTACCTGGAAATGGGTAGTGGATGTTAGATTTTATATGATTATATTATGAATTTTAGTATTGTCAAACTTTTCAGGGTTTTATATTTTCAACTATTTCACTTGTGTTGTTTTTGTGAATGTTGTGATAATGGTGAGAATAGTTTAAGAAATGCTGTTTGCCCACCATTGCCCATTAGTAATTAGTTAAATTAAATACAATGTTATGTTATGTTTTCGTTTTCTCACTGTTTTATTGTTAGGAACCTCGTGAAAAACCAAAATTTAATACTCGTAAACCTGGCGAAGGCGAGGACGTTAAACGGCTTGGCAAACTAACTCTGAAGAAAAAGGATGATGAAATTGAGGATAAAGATGAAGAATATGAAGTTGACGAAGTAATGCTATGTATAATATGTTTTATCATTGCGATGTACGTTATAAATGAGAATTATTACTTACTAAAATCGTGGATTCAATGATAACAGGCGTATTACCCTCAACGAGCTGGAAAATTCAAACCGATTGCAGATGTGGGATTTACAACTGGATATCAAAGGCAGCGAAGAGGTGGTCGTATTGCTGGTAAGGGTCAGTATGGTGCAGGTGACCAGCGGACTTCTGAAGAAAACTTCTTGGTGAATAGAGGACGAGGACAATCGCATTATAGACCACGCGGAGTAAGCAATTATCGCATGTAAATATTTAAGTACTAAGAGTAAATTCAAATGAGTTATTTGTTGAAATCTTCTAGGGACAGCGGTCACGACTTCCTAGAATCGATGATGCTTTCGATTTCCCAAGTCTTGGTTGATGATAGTTCAATCCATGGTGTTGTGGCTTCATTGTCAGTACTCCTTACTGGTAATGTTATGCAAATTCTGACCTTTATATAACTAAATTATAATGTTTTACACGCTTATATTTAAGTAGTTAATTTTTTGTTCCAACAGGCCTTAATTGCCTTTATTTATATTTGATTTTAAGCATGCGGTCGGTATGCAAATCAACTTGTCCAGTGTCTGTTACTATTGTTTACTTATAATGCTTTTCCTTCTGAATGTATATCTCTGAAGTATGTATCAGTCTGTTTAAATAAATAAGGACTTTTGGAAGTTTAGAATCGGGCTGCATTTATAAGACATGTTTGTTAGGACTTGTGTTGTACGCAAGCATGTATTATTAATGGCAAGTAGGAGGAACTAATACACTTTGAAGCTTAATTTTAAGTTTGAAGTTCGGGAAATGACAATAAATCTTAAATTAAATGCCTGTAATCCAAGCAAACATACAATGGGAATGGGATGAACATTTCCAATTCAGTTAACTACTCACTTTGACTTTTTCGGAACACTCGTAAGCCAGCCGAATAATTATCGCATAGGTAAACGCGGACTGCTTTGCTGTTTCTCAGCCGAAACTGTTTGCTGCTTATATATATCGAAATTATTTGCAAGGAAAGGAAAAGGCGCAGGAGATATATAGTCGTTAGATCAATCGGTATCAGTGTGATTGTTTCTGGGTGCATGTAATAATACAAAGTAAAGTAGACACTGACACGTATTATGATTTATGATGACTCGCATTCTGAAAGTTATTGCATTGTAACTGACATCACGCAAGACATTTTCACTTCTATTAGACTGACGCTAGAAACTAATAATACAACAGTGAAATAGAATTGGGCCGTTATTACGTAAACGAATGCTCGAATACATGTTCACCTCAGTCAGAAAGCTGTGATGCAAAAGATGGTTATAACAAAATGCGTTGTGTATTTTTTAATGCTATTAGTCCTACAAAATATTAACAAGAAACCACATGACAATCTAAATAAATTAACTTAAGAACGAGTTATATTCTTGAATGAAACCTTTCTGTTCTATTCCATATGCAGTATGGCTACAGGACTACAATTCACAAAAATTATAATAAGATCAGATCTACAAAATGAATATCGAACCAGAAATATCTTGTTGTGTCAGTATTGGTTTTGGTTCAAGAAAATATATGATACATTCTGTTTGTACGACAAGAGAGAAATATACAGAGTTAATTAACATGTATTTATAATATAATCTGCAACATTAAAAGTATATTGCACTTCGCTACTGCGTGAAGTAGAGTAAGTTGAACAAGTACATTTCGCAATTTTAAGTAAACGAAAATGTAGCGCTTCAATAGGTACAAGTTTGAATATAACGATGGCACATATATAGCTGAGAAACAAGAACAATAAAATTTACTTTTATGGTGTATGTTTGGTAAGAGTTTTGTCGAAAATATTTGAATAACATAATTTGGTTGTAACGGATAACTGTAGTTTCACACATATCATATCAGGTCAACTTCAACGGAGGTTGGCTCATGGTGTAACGAGACGTATGAACTCTGAGTTTGGTTACGATTTCCATAAGTCTTTTGACCCGTAAGTGGAATGCTTTCTTCGCCTAATGCCGATAAATTATTTCCAATCATATCCCTTGACTCTCGTACTGCTTTTGGGAAAGCTTTTCCGCCGTTCTTGACTGTAGTTGACCCTGTTTTGCGATTAAATAATCGATCTGGTATTTGAATCTCAAGTTGGTCCGTTCCCTCTAGCTGGACTGATGCTAGAGGAACTGAAATGATAAATGTTATAATCATAATTCAGAGCTATGTACATATCTTAATGAAATACTTATGAAGTGAAGTAATAGTGAGCTGATGTATTTAGCTTGAGTACGAACTTACGTGCATATTAATCATTTACGTACAACATATGAACGACAGAAATATCATCGCCAATATATCAGCTTCGCTACCAAAAATTTAGGTTAATCTTACTGTCTAAGCACGGAGAAATAATTCTAGGATTATTCGCTAAAAACTCTACTATCACTGCTGCAGCAGGTCGTTTTTGCGCTTCCATAGACCAACAACTTTGTAAAAGTTGATCCCTTATGGACAAAGAAAATATGTGAGATATTACATAACAACAGACTTTCAAATCAGTATGCCTGTTCTACTTACAATTGAGGCTTTACACCAGCCGGTATTGAAACTGTGTTCCCTGCCTTCACGTAGTCCAAAACCTTCGTGAATAGCAAACAAAAAATAACACTCTTATTATATTCCTTGTCACGACACCAATGTAAATGATCCTGCAAATATTTGGCTTCTCCGTCATAGTGTCTTTTCTCAGTTTACCTCGTTATTACTCTTTCCTTGAAATGGAAAGCTGCCGAAAGTAATAATTTCATACAGCAGCACTGCGAACGACCAAACATCAGACATTGGCGTAAAAATTCCTAAGGCTAATGACTCTGGGGCCTGGTGAAAAAGAAAGTCAGTTCAAACAGGGAGAAAGGATGAAAAAATCATAGAATCTATAATCATTCCTTCCCTTTCCGTTAAAACAATAGATTGTGATTTGCTACTTACCATCCATCTTACTGGAAGCATGCCTGCAGGAGTTCAGAGAAAAGAAAACCATTGAAATTAAGCAATTACTCATCGATATTATAGTGTGTAGATCGAATAAGAACTGTTCTTACCTTTTCTGTTGAAACGATAATAGTCGTTTTCATACATAGGCCGCGTCATTCCAAAATCTCCTAACTTGACTACTCGACTTGCATTGACTAGACAGTTACGACAAGCAACATCCCTTTAAATTTCAACCAAAAAGTGAGTTACATTATCTAGCTCCTTCTATCATAAAGACGTAGTTTCTATTACACTAACACTTTTTCCTAAATGATGTATAATATCTGTTTTAGCAGTCCAAGCAAGCAAGCAGGCGAATGATATAGTATTTGGCATTAGGAAATACCTGTGTACGTATTTTAGTTCTGCTAAATAGCTTAACGCTCTAGCAACATCTAATGACATCGACGTCAGCCTTCTGCTTGAGATCTCGTCTGATTCTTCACAGTTTTTTTCGTTTACCAAATGACGACGTGCCAAAAGGTAAGTTTTTAAGTCCCCTAAGGTTAAAACATTCAATTAAAATTTGACAGGTTCAGGCAAAAGTACAGCCACCACATACGTCTAAAAGTAATTGGTGAGCCCGTGAGCCCTTCGCATAACCTTTAATACTATAACCGTCGTACTTTGGGAGAATTTCTGGGGTAAAAAGGTACTAAAAGTACGATATTTTAGGATAGGAATTGTTAAGAAAATCGTATCCGCTGAACAAATACATGAAAGTACACAAATACTACCGATTTTTCAAAGTTAGTATCTCGAACCCTGGTCAACCAGGGTAGTATAAAATAAACTAGTGTACTAGCACTATAGTGTAAGAACCTTAACGAATACTGAAATATGTGTATGGTATTTTATAAGTGCATCGGCACTGTAAATTGACAACACACTAACATCATTACAAGCACAGATCAGTGAGTATTTAAAAATTATGTCGCACAGTGGAGGAAACAAAACACTATGTGGAAGAAAACCACGCTAAATGAAAAAAATGTATCTAATTGTGGAGGATAAGGAAATAAAGAGGTATGTACGATTTAAATTTACCTCTTGCATGTACCCTTACTTCAATCAAACATTAGTCTGAATGTACAATCAATATCAATCAATTAAAGTAGTGAATATACTAAAACCAGACCAAAACCAGAGCCGGTCTAACGCGTACAAGCAATGTCAAACTGCATCCGTATTCTGTACACAATAGCTGATAAATCAGCTTCGTATTTGTACGATACGAGTAGGAAAATGGAAAATGTTTCGTAAGGGTTTGTCTGACAAATTAAACTCACTTATCGTCGAAAAAGCATTCCCCGCCATATACAGTACCAAATGCTCCTTCTCCCAGTTTCCGGTTAATGACTACTCTATCCCTCGGTATTTCCCATTTATCCAAAGCAGACACATTCGTAGCAGACAATATATCGATTCCTAGAGCTTTAAAATAGTCCTGCGTCATCTGCACCTTCTTGTCATACCTAGGTAGAAGAAATAAAAATATTCTATTGTGTGACTGATGTTTGTTAACAATTAAATAAAGTTAATTTCAATTTCAATGCCATGAACTATGCCACGCCACGTTGCATATGAAAGATTGGCAGATGTACCATATTTAGCAATCGAATTTATAAGCGCTAAGTTATCCTTGATAATGCATTAAAATGCAAGTCCGTCGAAGTATGCAACTGCTCATACTTGCATTAATTATACTTGGTTGATATGCCAAGTCTAATCAACGTGACTTGTATTGTACTACATGTGAAAGAAAGGATACGCGTCTACGTTTCTTCAATGTGTTACATTTGAAAATGGCAAGCTAAAGAACCAACCTTCGTTTAATCACTAGAAAACAGATGACTAGAATGAAACCCAGAATTCCAAACCCTATCACGTTAGCTATTACAATAGCCACTTCACAACTGACGTCTAACGCTGACGCTAAAGTTTCTAGGACACATTTAGGAGGGGGTTCCGATCCATCTGTGGGAACACTTCCATCCGGTGTCAGCCACCGTATAAGTTCTTTGCTAAGTCTCAGACTGTAAAGTAGTATAAACAATTAATAGCATTTGATAAACAGCATTAATTCTTTTTTAAATACTTTTTTTGAAATTTTTTACCGGCCTGTCTTCTTTACGTCATTAGATTCTGGAGTTACTGGGTCCCACGTACCAACAATCTTTGTTGTTCTGTTGTACCACTGGACCACGTGAATAGTGGAAACTCTGTATGATAAAAATCAATAATGATAAATATTGTATGCACCTAAACACTACCAACAAATTATATCGAAATTATAAGCATCCAACGATCTGTCAAATGATTTTCTAATTTTCACATGCAGAGCAAAATCATCAAACAGACTCACCTTGAAGGACCTCCGACAAATTTAATGTGTCCTGAAACGCCATTGAAGTCGGTTTCCTTAATTATCCTAACCAGTTCACTGTATGGTGTTCAAGTTCCAACGAGAATCACGAACAAGACCATGCAACAGAGTTAAGTATCAGATTAATTAGCTTACTTACGGATTGACCAACCATTTTTTTCGAAACTGGCACTAACATCTTATCAAGTCCATACTCAATACTCACATTTAGGCTAGTTTTAGAGTAGACATTTAGTAACATATTCGTTCGGTTATCTAAGACGTGTAACATTGACCTATTGCATGCATATTGGCTGGAAACTTTTATTCATCGAGATTGCTGGGTCTTTTGTTTGTTTGCAAAATTAACTACACGCGGAGATTTCTGGAACTTTGTAAGTTATTCGTGTCTTCATGGAGAAGGATTTTTCATTCAATCTTTATATACGAATCCTCCACGGAGAACTAGAGATTATGAAGGCGTTCTAGGCCAATTACTAAATTAGAGACTTTATTTTGCTACACAAACTACCAAAAACTTACTTGGTAGTCTTATCTGAATGCAGATTTGTAATGTGAGAGTGATTTTGCTTCAATAACTTGTCCAACGCGTAGGCATAGGTCCAGATTGCATCGTATGAATATCCAGCGTAATCGGACGTGCTGATACTCTTATTCGTACAGTTTTGTTCATATTGCTGTTTCCATTCAGCTACTGTTATGTTTTCTTGCATTATATGCTGATTTGGGGCAAAGTAAGCATACTGAAGCGATAGGTGGCCGTTGATAGCCTACAATTAAAAAAGAGTAAATCTTTATTAAAAACACAAAAACAATGTTACCAAACCGCAACTTATTACTATACTGGCGTGTTTTTCTCTATAAAACATCCTGGCCCTGCCTGGAAAAAAGTGTTAAAAGCAAAATGTCCGATTCCACCCTTTCAATATTCATCTTGCATCTCAGTTCTTCAATTCTTGTAGTTATACATTTTTATCTTAAACCAGGTGCTATTTCCATGTTTCATTCAGTTAGTCGGCAACAGTATCCAAAGCAAATGAACTCGTAGTACTCATGTAAGATACGATACATCTAGATTTCGTAGTCATGTTCATGGTAGTAAATGGTAAGTTACTATTAAACGGAATTCTTCGAATATTTACATAATCATCATTGAATAGTGTAAAATAAATTATGATTCAGAATAGTAACTGTGATCCAAAGTATCATTGATAAACACACTAAGAAATGCATGGATTGCAAGTGAGTAGAAAGAAACCTTACTTTGCACAAGCATATCATATACCCCCATAAAATAATTACTTCTGATTTTCCTGATAAAATTGCTATGCATAATTAGTACTTATTACTGGATCGTATGCCAATGGCTAATGATCGTATTAGTGTTCACAATGGACAATGGTCAGCTCAAAAATTTGCGATTACTTACTAAGCACAAGGCGAATACTGAATACCTACCTGGATCATTTCCGTGGTGTTGCATGGGATAAGTTCCTTTTCATCAGAATTGTGCTTATCCGTATCGTACCAATCCTGAAAGAAAGTCATACACATCCAATAATAGATTTAAAGTATACATTTAACATTGAAGGTATACCATAAACACGATTTCTAGTTCGTAAAAGTTGTCAATACTTTATGCTTTGCACACATGCATTGTTATAATTATAAGTACGACTAAACCACAGAAATGATAATAATCGCAACATGGTCGTAATTTGTACAACTGTGGTCCATATGCTTGGTACTCTAAAAATGTAGATCCCTTGCAAGAACGTTATGCACCTGAAACGAAAATTATCAATTTTTATACTCCCAGTTTAAATCGTTAGACGGTTGGCAACTTTCGTAGGAATAAAAAAACTAGACATCCGCATCCAAAATACGCAGATTAATCGGGTTTTTGTAAACCAGTCCCATTTATATCTTTTCATAGAAGTAAAAACTACTGCTCATTTTTACTACTGTTAAAATTCTCATCACAAAGAACTCAGGGAAAAAATTCCCAAACAAGAAAGGTATAAGTAAGCAAGATCAACTATCAGCATCAACATACATCCTGCCCATTTTACAAAAGAATCAAGCACAATTTACGCTTACGAGTTTATGTGAAATTGAAAGTTTGCTTCAGTGCATTTGCTGGTACTGACAATGCAATGAATAAAATGAAGTAAAACGCATAAATTAAATTGCTCACCTTCAGAAACCACACCGGGAGGAACCACACGAACCCTTCTCGAGCTGTCATTTTTTGATGATATGCTTCACACATTACAGCTCGCGCAGCATGATCATAGAAGTCTCCAATTATGATTTTTGCCTTTTTACTTTTCAGATCTTGCAAATACTGCAAATCATTAAATCATTTGTTAAACAAAAATGCATAATAGTAATATGCTTCTCATGAATAGTAAGCAAAGCTATCGTTACATTCGATTATTATAAAATTATTTAAGAAAAGGGATTTCCAAAGCTTAAACTTTTCTATTTATATAATAATACGATTACGAATACAAAATACGTAAACAAATACAAAAACCACCAATAAGATAGTATAGTAGATGTACTAACCTGAGACATATTAAGTGCAGGTTTATCTTTGGGAAATTTTCTATTTGCTATGAAGGCAATGTGATTTTCTTGCAATCTGCGATGTCAAATCATTTAAGCAGTCCGTCGCCATTCAATGAATAAAGTGGACCCGGAAACAAAACAGAATCATTTGAATTAGCATAAAACTACACACCTCAACACATAATTATGTTTTTACTTCACCAAGAACTAGAACCCACTTGGTAATCATGAATAATTGTGGCAAAGCAAAAATCTCACAGAAAGAACGCTACAAATAGGCACCTTTGCATACACTCCAATCTTTTTTTTCTGAAGCACCATTTCAACAAAAGCAAATTACACTCTAATCTAGATTGTTCTAGATTTATATTCATCTTTAATTACACATTAGCAACACACCAAATATAAATACACATACAGATCTTGAAGTGAAGATACGTATTCAGCATATTTTTGACCCTCTTCTGTCAGAGACGCCACTCGTGTCCAGCTAAGTTGTCTAAAGAGGTCTAAGTAAACATCCCTGTTGATCAACAAAAGTAGCGAAATGTATCAACACTATCAACTTCAATTTTAACTAAAGATGCTGAAGTTGTTTGAAGAATATTTGATGCGTTCAATGGAATGATGCATATTAAACTATACATCGTGCATCGCAATTTTTTACAGTCGCCTGTTGTTCACTAGAATATTCATCAAGAACGTGAGCATAATAAGCATTTAAAACTAATCATAACATAATAACTTACTGATACTGCTTGTTTTCACCAATTGTACGAAAAAAGTATGGATATTTTTCCCTATCAGAAAAGCTTGATCCTTCTGCGCTGTAGCTAATCACTACAGTTTTAAAATGTGTGGCGACTCCAGCAAGGGGTTCCGCTGTGTCACTGCAGGCTGGCCCTGGATAAATAGGTGATAGATTGAAGAAATGAAAATTAACTACTCGGTTTCGAACTACGATTGTTGACATCTGCGAGTAAGAATTTTTTCTTTTATTTCAGGAGTCGATGCCCAAGTTTCTTCATTGAGAGTACAAATCAATTTGAAATTTAGTGAACTAATGTGAATACCGAATGTTATGCACTTTATCTTATCCCACACGCCAAGTTTCAGAGCACGCTGTCTCAACAGCAAAAGTCATCAGTTGATCGTACTCTCGAAAGTTGCGAACATTTCACTTTCTTTTTTGTAACTCTCAACACACTAGCAGTTTACTAACGCAAGTCAAGATTTTGTGCGGGTGGTCTTTTTGTGGCAGTAAGAATATGTAAATGGAACACATAAATGTTCTAACCTAAGTACAATAGGTTACACCATTATATTATAAGCTTTCAGCTTTTTTAGAGGTTATATTTAGCTAACAAGGTCTTTGGACCTTGGACCATGTTTCATATTCATCAAAGTAAGTACGTACATCAAACTGTTTTACTGTAAAGCCAAATGTGTTCTGACCACAAAAACCTCGTTAAATGTATACTGAGCAGCGAGTATAGTCGAAATAAAGCTAGAAGCAAGAAATATGGGATTTTTTGACTCACCTAGAATTCCTGCCATGCTGGGGAAAGTATTGAGTCGAATGTAGTCGATGAAGCCCTTCATCACCTTATCAGCACGACACTGACCATCATAAACGTGCATGCGGAGATCATAATCTTTGAGAACTGAGTCATTGCGATTCACAGCTATAGTTGCCATTTGAGCAGCTGTATTAATAAATGTTATATTGCTTCATTAGCTTCACATCTCATAAAGTTTTTCATCACTATAAATTACAGGGAAAAGGAACAAGGAAAGCCGAAATTTGGAGTTTATGCAGAGGATGTGTCATTTGCAAATACTATAGACTACTTTGAGAAGTTTTCTGAGTGTTGAGAAGATATGCAATTTGATTGAACACCCGACGATACTTAATTATAGTATTTTCCAGCGAATACCTGCCATGTAGCCATATGATGTCCCTCATTTTAAAAATATAGCTTTTATGCATCTTTTTGTAGTTATCATTCAACAAACTTACCAACGAGTATTCCTCTAGCAGTATAAGAGCCTGTTATTGGAAATATCCCTCCAATAAACAACGGAACTTTTCCGTTTCCTCCCTTAGGCTCCCACGACTCCCAAACAAACTTATTTTCTTTCATCCATCTACAAGCTGCCTGTTCAACGGTGGGCACGCTTTTCCCGTCGTTCCATACACTGAGGGCCGTTCGGTGTCTATCTGCCTCTACTTCGTTGTCTAATTCATTGCCCACTATCGTATACATTTCCAGCATCTTTTTGTACTCCTCATACGTAATTGACAGACGATGTGCGGCCTTGAAAAGAAATGAAAATCAATATGATATTATTCTGGAAACGCAATAATTTGTTTTCTTATGTTAAGAGCAACAGTCATCTCTCAAAGGATATCAAAGTCCACGCGTACATTAAAACATCAAAGAAAAATGGCAACGCATTCAGGGAGGTGGGATTACAGGCTTTTGCTACAATTTGCTGGGGTTGTGCACTTATTGTGAATCTTTGAGTATTTGAATAGGTATGCAAATTCGGGATACATATCTATCTCTTGAAGTCTTAAATTATTCATATACTAAAGAAAATTTCATACACTGACAACTGAGTACAGTCTAAAAAAGATCTTGTTATAATGGCAGCCATTTTGTACAATTTTTTCGTCCACAAGAAGTTCCTAAAAAATTTGTCAGGGGATTTGTGAGTGGACTATAAATGCAAGAATCGTAATCAGAAAGTTACCATTTCGTCCACAGGAAAAATATATGCCATTTTACAAAGAGCTGCGCACCTTAATTAACGTTTCAGCTAAACAGACATACAACCACAGCACAGCCAACCTCAAACACTTTATAATTTCAATGCATTTCCAGTAAACTCGTTTTGAAGAGCCAAGAGGATCTGAGATAAGAAACATTTCTTGAAGTCGACATGCCAAGAATGCTTTACTTCACAGTAGACTTCCCCAGACAATAACAAGACTTATATTCATGTACTTACGCGGGTATATCATAATAATTACTTGTAAATCAAAATCAGCCGAAAAACCTAACTAACTACTCCAAGACCAAATTATAAAAGTATTCACGAAACTACAGAACAGGCCATTCATGACTTCAAGATATGAATTACTGTAGAGTACTTTTACAGAGATAAATTATGCGAACAAAAACTCTCTCATAAATAAAATAGATTCAAATTAACAGGAAATAGGAATGAGATTTTGTGATTGCAATAACATTTTCGCAGCTCGTGGGATTTAGTTGAAAGAAAGATAATAAAACTGATGTATGGCTTCATTTCATGTGATCATGTCTCGAAAGTTATAAAAGAAAAAGAAACCGAAGAATAAAAGTACTGACACTTTTTTACAGGAGCTGAACGTACAACGTATATCATCTTGAAATGAAGAAAGCGTAAAATGTGAATGTGCAGAACTACGCGGCTTTAAAAGCAAGCATGATATATTACCTCATATGCGGGTTTTGCTCCTTCTTTCAGTCTTGATGATACAAACTTTTCCAATCGAAGAGATTCATATCTGCAATGAACACCACCAGTACAAGTAGGAAATGAGATGCTGATCAAATCCATTTCCGAAGTTAAACGGGTTGGATCCCAACTGAAAAACATCACTGCTCGATTAGACGAGTTTTGGGTTTCCCGGCGCTGATAATTGGAAAATAAATGACGAACGAATGCTTCTAGATTCGGTCCTAGCCAAATCACTTTTACTCGTAAGCCCAACGATTCAATTTCTGCAGGAAGGAATTCCGAGGACTCTGAAAGAATAAGGAAAATTCACGTAGAAAGATACTCTATGAACAATAACTGTGTCGACACAATTCCCGAGTTTAGATAAAAGTATATGACTCTTTCTTCATTATGTCACAGATGCATAATGTACTTTGAGCGAAAGAAAATACTGAATGAGAACTGAGAACGTCTTACTTTGTGAAGGTAACGTTATGAACTTACTTTTTCCAAGTACAAATAATTAATAAGTTATTTCAGCAGTGTAAGTAAAAATTGAGCAACACAAGCTCTTACAGAATCTTTGGATTAATAGTTTATTTATAAATGTTGCCTTACCAGGATACGATGATAGTAATACAGCACATCTGTTTCTGGAAGAACTCTCGGTATCTGCTTTACATATTTCTGGAGTATACATTCCACTTTCGCAAAATGTTTCCTGGCAGAAAAATCTGAAAAAATCCCAACACCATATCAGCATGATATTAGAATTTATCAGCTTTTGATTTTCTAGAAATCGTATCATGATTCATGATAATTCCCATAGAAGAACAAACAGTCGCCGCCGACGAGAAATATAGATGTATTGGGTATTTGGAGTTTGGAAGATTCCTATACTGTATACTACTATAATTATGCATTAGGATGACATATTTGACAAATAATTATACGCGTACTTACATGTCTTTCGTAAACAATACTGGAGTTACAATAAAAGTATAGAACCTAGAAGTACAAACGTAAAGGTTGATTTTGCCTTGTGTTCTTGTGCGTTTTTTACGAGTTTTAAATTAAAATTCTAATTTTGACTTATGGTTAGAATTTTAATTTAAAACTCGTGAAAAAATGTTGTATCGTGAAATATTTTACCCACACTAACGAGAAGATTTTTTGAAAAGCTTGGCAAATTGAGAAGAAATATAGTTTTACGAAATTACAATCTAGCAATAAATATGTTTTAAATTTTCTTTTCTTTCATCCTACCAAGTAATAACTGATTGCTGTGATAACACTGCGTTACATCAACCACATTACGCCCAGTTGTTAAACGGTGAAATCTCAAGGTACCCCTCCTATGTGACAGTCATCATTCCCATTCCCATCATACCATGAACCAAATGATAAAAAAAAAAGATGCATAAATAAGTAATTCGATAGGTTCACCCGATAACGGACAAAAACTTACATTAGTAGTTTAATGTCGAATCTCTGTCGGGAAGTCTTAAAATACAAGGATTTAAAACAGCTAAGTATGACGGTACGTACAAATGTACTAAATAAAGGGAACACGGCAAGAAGTTATTTAGCTGATTAAATTTGATGATCATGAGAAATGAATGAATGAATGACCGGGCAAGACCGATTTACTAATCGTAAGTTATAGTCTAATTGTACGCTCTATAAGTGCGAGGTATACTCTCTGTATTTATTTAAATTATCATCTTCATTTATGATTCGTCATCGTCCCAAAAACGATGATAACATGTTTACTTTGCTTTCGCCACTTCGTCAAATGATGAACTGCTGTACAATAGTAATGTATCTCGGATACGTATCCAGTATCAAGTCTTTATTAAAAAGAACCAAGAGTATATAATGACGCAACTAACCTTTCAGTGCGCGGATTCCATGCAAGATGGGTGGTAGCATTCCGGTAGTCGTCATCTTCCAGACTAAACAATTCTGTCAGAGTTTCATTTGTTTTGAAAGTTCTCCAATAATCCACCGTTGGATATTTTTCAGTAATGCGAAGTTTTGGTATAAACCAACCAAATCTGAAAATGAATAAGACTTAATAAACATTTGTACTTCTAAAGGGAC